>JAVJIF010009794.1:0-153242 GCA_038442645.1 Agave tequilana
GGGTTCATCTCTTTTCTTCTCGTACCTTCCTTGAGGCTTACCTCTTCGGAAGTTACTTTGCCGTCCCTTCTTGTAGAACATCTTGCCCACCTTCCGGATGAGCATGGCGAAGTCCTCATCGCAATCCTCCGATGAGTCATCCTCTTCGTGTATGGTAGGAGCGGCTTTGAAGGCAATGGTCTTCTTCTTTGGTGCCTCCCTTTCTTCTCTAAACTTTCATCTCCATTCATGCGTCTTGAGATTTCCGATGAAGCCGGAGAAGTCCATCTCCTCTTTGTCGTTAGCTCCTTGAGGGTTGTCGCCTGACTTCCCAAGCTTTGGGAAGAGCTCTAATCACCTTCCTATTTTTTGATCATTATCAATCTTGTCGCCTAAGGAAGAAAGAGCATTAGTTATTTTGTAAAACGGGTGAGCATGTCATCATTGCTCTCATTATCAACAAAAATAAAAGTTCTCATATTGAGAACGTAGCAAGTCAACTTTGGCTCTCTGACTTGAGACGTTCCCTCATGAGTCACAATGAGTATGTTCCAAACCTAAATGCGGATTTACAATTTATTATGCGTGCAAGGTCATCTTCATTCAATGCTTGGGTCAATGCATATTGTGCCCTAGCATTAGCCTCATAGTCTTTGGAAGTATCCTCGGACCATGTGCTCCATCAACTAGTGGGTTCAATAAAATCTTTGGTAATGGCCCTAGCTACCCTAACTCCTAGGGATTTAAGGAAGAGATCATTTCACCTTCAAAGGGGAAGTTTTAAACCATCAAACTTGGGGGGGATTAATGCTAGAAAAGTCAATGGATGCCATGAATGCTCAAGCAAATGTAAATGCAACACAAAATGTATATAGCAAAATATGGATCCCTAAGGTTGTTAGACCTAAGTTGTAGGGTTAGGCTCTGATACAATGAAATCACCTAGAGGGGGGGTGAATAGGTGATGGCTATATGAATTATGGCAATTTTGCGGAATTAAAACTTTCACACACAAATTAGCACAAATAAAGACTTGCAATAAATACGACAATTAAGGTGCAAGAATTGAGAGGAGTAGAGTTAGAGAAAATTGATCAAACGCAAACGCAAGGATGTGTTTCCGAGGTTCGAGCCACGCTCTACGTCCCCGCCTTCACACTTGAAGGATTTGCACTACTATCGTTGATCCCACGGATCGCCAATACAAGGACACACTTGTCCCTTACACTTGTGATGCCGCAACACCACCCGAATCACTAGCTCCCTTGAGGCCGATGCCTCTACAACTTCACTCCAAGAAGAATTGAGTGATCACACTTGATCACTTTACAAAAGCTCACTTGCACAATCCTAGAACCAAATATGTAGATGTAAAGCTTGGGATTGTGGTGTGCAAAATCTAGAGAGAAGCTAGAGGAATAGGCTACAAGTTGGGTGTTGGAATTTAGGCTTTGGAAAATCTTTATGAAGGAAAGCTTTGAAAATCTTTGTAAAACTCTTAAGAAATATTTGCAATAGTTGTTAATCAATATGAGGTGACCCTCTATTATAGGGGTCAAAAACATCCTCAAAAACTCTTGGAGACAAATCCAAAAAGAAAAACAGTCAGAAAAACTAGCTGTTGGATCTGTCAGAACTTTTGACAGATCCCGGTCGACCGGGTCGGTCGACCGCCAACGGTCAAAAATATGACCGTTGGGGCTCATCGGTCGACCGGGTCAGTCGACCGAAAACTCCTGTGAACGTAAATGAACATCGGTCGACCGGGCTCGGTCGAACTGATATAGACGTGCACAGTATTGTGCACATCGGTCGACCGGGCCGGTCGAACCGGTCACTGTGAGTTCTGAAAAACAGAACTTCCAGAACCAGAAAACTTGGATTTTGGTTTTGGGTTTTGGGTAAGATTTTGGAACTTGTAAAAAACATGAAGTATAAGCATGTGTCATACTTCAATCATGTTAAAAATAGTTTGATAAAATTCTTTTGAACACAAACTTGTTTTTCCATAAAAATTGTTTTTCAAAACTATTATTTTTCTGAAAATCATATTTCCAAAATATGTTCTCTTTAGATCTAAGTTAAAAAGGAATGAAAAATCTTTTTGAAGCCATGAACCTAACTAAGAGGTGTGTGTGATAATCCATAGCTCTACTTCTAATATCTAGCTTTGACAAAATATCTAAAATAAAAATAAAAATACAAAGCTTGTTTTCTTCAATGTCTTGATCTTGTCTTGATATTGTCTTGATCTTCATATCATCATCTTGATCCAAAGCATCCTAGTTGTGCATAGCTTGGGAATCTTCATTTTTGCGGCGAACTCCAAATGTGTGAGTCTTTTAGCGGAGCCGTCAAAAACAACCTGTTAAATAACCTGAAAAATTCTGAAACACAAATGTTAAATACATAACTAAATATGTTTCGCTATCATCAAAATAACCGGGATAATGGCCTTTGGCCAACACTTTTGTATTTGAGGAGGCGGACTTGTGGATTCGCGGTGTTTTAAGTTCTTGTGGGAGCTCGGCATAGAGGGCGTCCTCGGCAAGCTAGTGTGCTTGTGGTGTGTTTATTCTTGCGGGAGCAAGAGAGGGTACTAGTGAGTCCAAGAGTTCTAGTGTGAACTCCTTGTACGTGTTACGGCCACCGAGTGATCCGGTGGATCGATTCTAGTGGAAATCCTACATAGTGTTGAAGGCGGGGACGTAGAGCAAGGGTGCTCGAACCTGAAACAAATCTCCCATGTTTGCGATTGCTCTCTCTATCTCTCACTGTGTTTATATCTTGCATGCACTTATTGTCATATTCATTACTTGCTTGATATACTCTTGTGCTTATATTATTATATGCGTGGGATTGGTTGCTCGCACTTGTATTCAACCAAGAGAGCCAAAGCGGCACCTCAACTCTTATCTAGAGGAATCTTGAGGAGATAGTCCAGAGCCCTTCACAGGGAATCCGGGTACACTCTTGTGTTATACTTGGTGTGTTGTGCTTAAGAATTTTTAGTTTGCATAAATAGTTTTAATTCCGCATTATTTCACCATTAGATTAGCTAGATACCTATTCACCCCCTACATGTGATTTCAATTACCTAAACACGGACATCATCTTGAAGATAACGCGATGGTCGCATTACTCATCAAACACGAGCCTGAGTAGCTTTGCATTCCAATTTAAAATGCAAGCCTGAGTAGCTCTACGTTCCAATTTAAATGCGAGCCTGAATAGCTTCGCGTTTCAGTTTAGACGTAACCCTGAGAAACCTGTGAGCTCCGCATCTGAAAACAAAGCGAGGTCTGCATTCAAACAAGGATCCGCATTTCTGTTGTAACTAACCCTCATTACTGGGTCAATTAACACCCACGTAATGTGAGGAGTTAATCCCCATTATGAGAGATTCTAGGGGATAATTCTACCCCTCAATCCCCCTATAAATAACTATGAAGCTATAAGAAGAGGGTTCAGAATTTTGAACTAAGAGGAAGCAAAAATCCAGCAATTAAAGTTCAAAAACCTTGAGCATCCAAAGGGGGGAGAGAGAAAGAAAATCCTTTAAAAGAGAACTCTAACACTTGCTGGTTTCAAGTGGAGTTATTTCAATCTCTTAGAGAGCATCCTCAAGATGATCCAATAGAAGATTTTCATTCAGACGGTCAATGGAGAACAAGATTCACTCTCCATTGCCACACGAAGAACCAAACTTTAAACAAAAAGGACATATAGATATTCTCCTCTCTTTTGTAATCAGGTTGAATCCGTTGTATTTTCATTTTCAATCAAAGAATTTACTTTGCATTTTTCCAACCAAGCAAACTCCACATCAGATAAAAGCTTCTTCACAGCAAGCTGTGCTCAAAGAGCTTCGAACTTGAAGAAGTGGACACTGAGCTCCTGCTGTACCTGACTCTTGATGGCCTCGAGCTCCTCCACCTTCTTCTTCTCATTCTCAAGTTTCTGCTTGTTGTCTCGGAGTAAGGCTTGCGCCTTAACAATTACCACTCAAGCACTTGCTATAGTACCCTCTGCGCCCTTTGTGATGAACTCAGATTTTTGAAGATCATCTGTTAAGTTTTAATAGCTGGCTTTAGAGTCATCCAAATGACAAGTTTGTTCAACTATCTATTCCTCAACCTCTTTCGCTTGCGTTCTTGGGTAGCGCAAAGGTTGCTCAACACCTATTGGACATCAATGATCAAATTGGCACTCTTCAGGTTCCTCAGATCCTTCGAATACATCCCTAACTGTTCTACCAGCACTTAGTACGCTTACGCTTAATCAAAACTCTAGTCTGTCAGATATTCTCGATTGGTTCTCGAGGAGTGATGTGTGAATTCAAGAAACTTCACCAGAAAGTACCTATTTGGTGCAATGCTTCATCAAGATAAAGAATTGCTCGACTATCTGGAGGGTGAGTTCTTCAAAGATGTCCATATCTGGTGCTGGAACCGGAAGAGAACTTCCAGATCCAGTCTCTACAATGGTGGTGGCAGAAGTGCTCTTAGAAATCAAAGATGGTGCACTCGCTTTCCAAGGGTACAGGTGCAAGATGGGTTAGAAGCTGCCTCATCTCTGAGGTCACAACAGGAGTTTCAGGAGTTGAAACAATAACAACTTCCTGTGTGGAAGCAACTTCAAGCACATGCTTAACCACAAGAGCTTTGTTCGCAGGAGCCTCAAACTGAGCTCTCTTCAGCACAAATGTCTATGATAGCCTCTTTATTTGAGCCAGTGCAGCATCCACTACAGTCATTATGACGGTGTCAGGGTAAAAAGTATTTAAAATACTTGATTTTTGGTTTATAGATTATTTCAAATAATGTAGATCAACTTCAACGGAGTAGATCTTGTATTGAATGTCACAGGGTTGTATTTGTGTGGGAAGGATCTGGCCTCGAATCCTGCCGGAATGACACAAATCTATATACATATATATATATAATATATATATATATATATATATATATTAAGATATATAGGGGTTTCTGTATCTCAGCCGCCAGCTGAGAGAGACTCTCAGCTGGCAGCGACGTGTCACCACATCGGGGCTGAGATCAGATCTCTCTGCCTAAAAAGAAGGGATTTTTTGCAAAAACCTCCAACTTATATTTTTCCCCTTTCTCTATCTCCTTTCAATCTCTCGATCTCTTCTTGCCCCTCTCGATCTCGGCCTTCCTCCCTCCCCCCTCTCTCTCATGATCTCATCTCCTCTCTTACAATCTTCAGTGGAGCTCGCCGTCGCCCTCACGAAATCCTCCCTCACTCCCTTCTCAGATCTCACATTGAGTTCCCTCTCCCCTCTCTTCTCATATCGGCATTCTAGAAGAGAGTATCGAACCCGATGGCAGGATGACGATACGTATTTGTTCGTAATGAGATATACCATCTTTGTAGCACTGCAAGTAATGAGATGTTTAATTTTAGGTTGTGGTTGGGATTCTGTTTCCATGTGGGGATATTTGGTGTACAATGACATCAATTGCTGAATTTACAAGATTGTATCAAGTTTTCTACTCAATTTCTCAGTTAAAAGAGGATTACGACCACAGTCCTCATAGTGAAACTGCGCCACGGTCGTGAACTTCTGCTCAATTTCTCAGTTAAAATAGGACTGCAACCATGGTCGCGGTCCTCATAGTGAGGATGCGACTATGGTCGTGAAGTTATGCTTAATTTCTCAGTTAAAATAGGATCGCGATCATGGTCAGAGTTCTTATAGTAAGGATTGCGATCATGATCGTGAAGTTTTGCAAGTAGCGAGATATTTGATTTTGGATTGTGATTGGGATTCTTTTTCAATATGGGAGTGTTTGGTATGCAATGGCATCAATTGCTGAATTTGCTAGCATGTATTAATTTTTTACTCAATTTCTCAGTTAAAAGAGGACTGCGACTCGCATTCCTCATAGTGAGGACTGCGACCATGGTCGTGAACCTTAGATCTAAGAGATCCAAATCAACATCACCAGCGAGGTCCATAGGGCGAAGATAGAGAGAGAGGGGAAGATGGAAAGCTTGAGATCGGTGACAATCAAAGAGGAGAGAGGGGAAGATGGAGAGCTCGAGAGAGAGGGGGTAGGTCTTTGCTGCAATCAGCGTCAGCATAGAGGGGGATCGAGAGGGATAGAAAGAGGGAGAGAGTCAGAGGCATTATGATCTGAGAGGGAGAGGGTGGCATCATGATCTGAGAGGGGAAGAATAGGGGGCAGACCAGAGAGAGAGAGAGGAGAGAGAGATCCAATGTATTAATTGGGTTTTTTTGCAAAAGAGGTCTACATCAGCCTAGATATATTTAGTGCAATGTTATGCAAAAAACAATAGCCAAATCTCATATCAGCTCCAATCTGGGGCTGAGATTGCGCCATATCACCGCCAGCTTAGATAACCCCTCAACTGGCAGTTGAGGTACATTTTTCTCATATAAATATATAAATATATAAATATATATATCTATGTACTGTTATTTTATTGTGTGGATCTAACATAGATGTGCCTTATTTATTTATTATTTTTTTTTTGCAATTGATGGGGGATTCAAGTCCCCTCATTTCCACTAATGAGTAAATAATGAAACATGAAAGTATAATCATAGATAAAAAAACTATCGTCGACTCCAAACTATTTCCCAGAAAAATTTGAAGTAAAATTCCTTGAATGGATGAAAATTACAACAGATCAAATCTGATTACAAAGAAAGAAGAATATCTAGATCTCCCTTTTGTTTAAACTGGGTTCTTCATGTAGTAGTGAGAGTGATTTTTGTTCTCCGTTGATCGGCCAAATTGAAAGCTTCCCTTGGATCTTCTAAAATTTCTCTCAAAAAGATTAAAAATAACTCCACTTGAATGCAGCAAGTATTAGATTCTTTTCTTTTCAAAAGGATTTCTCTCTCTTCAAAGTTGAATTCTGGACCAACTTAGCTGAACTTCTCTCCAAAAAGCTTTTAAATGACTGAACCAGCTGAAACCCCTTCTTCATAGCTTTCACAGATATTTATAGGGGTTCTTAGGGTAGAATTGTCTCCTAAAATTCCTCCATAATGGGGATTAACTTTCACTTTACATAGGTGTTAATTGACCCAGTAATGGGATTCAGTCACAACAAAATGCGGGTCTCACACTGGACACGAACCTCGTTCTATTATTAGATGTGGAGCTTACATGCTCGCTCGGAGCTCACAGGCTCACGTTGAAGTTGAAATGCGACGCAACTCAGACTCGTGTTTAAGTTGGAACGCGAAGTTATTCAGACTTGCATTTTGATGATCAACGCGACTATCATATTAGTATTGAATGCGACCTTCGCGTTTCTTGTTAGATGAAGTCTGCATTTGAGTTGAAACACCACTCTTGCATCTGGCTTGAGACCCACGTATGAGTTGAAGTAGACCCCCGCGTGGGTGAAGTTCGCATTTATGTTTTAGTGATTTTAGATAGCCTACAGAACCCCCTCTAAAGTTTTCGAACCCGTAGTTGATTGGGAAGGATTTTGAAATACTTTGTACTTCATCTTTACTTGGGCCTTTGTGATTGAACAGACAATCTTTTGAAGTGCAGAGCTTGATCCTGTCTGAATTTCAGTCTTCGTGAGTGTATTGTTGAACTGCTTGAAGTCTCCAGGAAAGATCATTGTAAGTGTCTAGAAACACAGTCTAGAACTTATCTGAGCTCTGTCTTGTCTGTTGGTGTACTGTTAAACTAGTAGAGTTGTCGATTTATTTGCCAATGTACTGTTGAGCAGATTGCAAAAGCAGAGACATACTATAACACTCTATTCCTGAAATATGTACCTAGATACGTGTTCTGATTTTTTGATCAAATTTTTTGATCTTCTCCAGTATTTATTTTTGTTTTCTGATATTTATAATATTATCTTTTGGTATCGAATTCGAATTCCTAGACTCATAGTCAGCCTAAGTCCGAACCCAGGACTCGATCCCATTGTGCTGCTCGAATTGATCTTTCTGGTAGTTAGATTTGATCGCTTTTAATTTCAAATTCTATGTTTTAATAATTTATATTTCTCATGTTTTTTTGAAAATTTTGAATTATTTTACAAATCTTCAAAATTGATATCGATTGATATCGCTGATTGATTTTCAGATTTTTTATTTATTAATGAAATTGAATTTTTGAAAATTGCTTTTACATTGTTTCTCAAGATCATATTTTCTATTTTAACTCATTTTGGGGATTTCTCTAAATTAGTCAAAGTTCAACCGAATTGAAGTCGAACAGTATCTCTAATTGATTTCAAGATTTTTAGTTTACAAATAGAATTGAATTTCTTGAATCTGATTTCATATTATTCTTTAGAATGATATTTCTAATTTATGTAGATTTTGCGAATTTTTCTGGATTACTCAAAATTTACCCTATTACAATAATATATTTATATTTTGTTTTCTTCCTCTTTCCTTCTTTCCTTTCTTTTTTTTCCTTTCTCTTTCTTCTTGGCTCCCATGTGGGATGATCTCCCTCCATCATATCCCCATCACATCCTCAACATACAAATCTCCTCCCTTCTCTCCTGTCCCAATGCCAAACTCCCCCTTCTTTGGCCGACGCGGGGCTCGGTCGACCCAGATGTGGGCTGCCCCTTTGGTCGACGCAGGGCTCAGCCAAACGCGGGGCTCACCCACACAGGTCTCCCTGGCCTGAGACGTGGGTCTCCCCTCCCTTCTCCCATTAAAATCTCTCTCAATCTCTCTTTCTCCTTCTCATATCTCTCTCTAATTCTCTCTCTCTCTCTCACTCAATCTCTGACTTCTTCTCTCTCTTCTCCATCAACCTGCGATAACCACCCAAGCCCACAACGGCTCCTCCTATCTCTGGCAGCGGGCCATAGACATGCGACGGTCCCATCTCCGGCCAAGCATCACCACTGACACCCCCATTTCAATTTCTCTCCTCTATCTTCTCCAACTTTAAATACTCCACCATCTTCTTCCTCCACCACCAAATCCATCACCATCACCATCTCCAGCCGATCCCACTCCAGCCTTCCCTCTCCCCTAACTTTCCCTCCATCTCCTTCAATACCAACAACACCACTATCTTCTTCCTTCGCTAAAATCACCACCACCTACATCTTCTCCACCCAAATCCTACCACCACCTCCATCTTCTCCACCCAAATCCTACCACCACCACCAAAATCACCACCCAATACTCCACCAGCACAACTCCTACCACCTCCTCATACTTTATCTCCTTCAATTACACTATCTCCAGACTAATTTCTCCACCACTACCACCACATCCACCTCTTCCTCCTCTAATTTCCACCACCACCCCATCTCTACCACTTCACCACTACCACAAGCACCACCTCTACTCCCTCGTCTCCTCCACTAAGATCCACCACTACCACCATCCCCTCCTCTTAAATTCTCCACCACCCTTCCAAACAACACCAAACACCCCCTCCAAACTCTTCTCTCCTCTCGTTAGCTGACGGCCAGCTCCGGCCAGCTCTGGCCAACAGCGTGACGACGTGCCACCAGGTGACTGGCGGCCACCTGGCCGGGGCCAGGCCGCGGGCCAGGCAGTGACCTCCTGGTCGGGGATCTATTCTCTCTCTTGATTCTCTTTCATCTTTCTTACCTCTTTCTTCTCTTTATATATAATTATTTAATATATTGGATCACATTGATATTTAGAGTTCTGGGATTTTATAGTATGTTTCGAGATTTTTAGGTGAGTGTTCTTGCTTTATTGGGTACCTGATTATACACGTGCATTGCATATTTAGTGACACATGTGTCACATTTTCACATTTATTTTGTAATAAAACTCTGCTATTTAATTCATTTTAATGTCTAATGGTTTGCAGGGTAATTTATGGAGAAAGAGGAGAAATTGACAAGTTTATCCAATTAAATCTGAAGTTTTAAAAGTTCAAGCAAATCAATGAAGATTTACTCAAATTTAGAGGTTTAAAGCAATTATATCCAAAGTCTGGAGTAAACCAAAGAAGATAACACCAGACAAAATCAGTTAAAACTGGATTTTTAAAGATCCATTTGGTTAACTAGAAAATCAACAAAGATAATCTCAAATTCAGAAGTCCAGAGGCAAATCTTATCAGAAAACATGGGATAACAGGGAGAGGATATTATCAAATCTATTCAAACTAAATTAGATTTATTTGAATTTATTATCCTTACTTGAGAAATCAATGAAGATAATCCCAAATTCTGAAGTCAGAGATGAACTTATCAGTATACAAAGGGATAACAAGGATAAGAATATTGGTTGTTGGGCCAGCAATTTAAGCTCATCTCTTCACCACCCTTTGCCACTTCTTTTATCTTATAAATACTGCAATTCCTGAATGCGAAAGAGAGGACGATTAAGCAGAGAGTAGAATAGATTTTTGTATAGGTTTTAACCTAGGTTCTTCTTTCTCTTTTAATGTAATTTATTTTTCTTTATGCAACTAAGAGGAGATAAGAGTTTCATGGAGGAAAGAAAAAGGAGCTTGTACTAAGAGTGACACCAGTGTAAGCATTCATCTTTTCTTTTATTGTTATTTAATCGAATCGAAAGTTATTTTTTTCTTCTTTATTCTTATTTTTTTTGCTTTTCTCTGATGTATTTATAATCCAAATGAATCCAATAGCTTCAAGATTGCTTCGCCATTGCAAGTGCGTTTGACGGCCTATGGTGATGAACAATCATTTCTTTGTTAGTTTAACTTGCCCTTTTATTCATAGTGCAGATCGGGATCGTGCAAGATCCTACACACCATGCTTGATCTCCTTCAAAAACTAGGTAAGTCGTAGCGACAGATCCAAGGTATATGAGCACGGAAGTGTTAAGTAAGAATTTCTAGTTTTTTTTTTAATTTTTAGTTTAGAATTCTATTTCACAACCAACATTCTCCTCTTTATTTAGTTTTTCCCTTTTTTTGGTAAATAAAACAACAATAACATTATCATCTTTTTTTACCATCTTCTTCACATCTTCTAATTTAACCTTTTGTTTTCTTTTTCAGAAGCTGAGAAGAAATTCCTAACATATTTTTGTAAACTCAAAAAGAAATGAACTTACATAAAAGTTTCCATTGCTAGTCCCTCTTTGTGGATCACGACCCGCATAACCACTTGTTATTGCGGTAGTATAGAAAAACTTGCACTTCTATTCCATAATCCTGAGATTCTGTATTTTTTTTGTGCAAGTTCCAACTCAATCAAATTTTGGCGCCATTGTCGAGGAAGGACGATAAGTTTTCATTTTCTTTTTGATTTACTTAAACAATTTAACCTTTTCTTCTTTATTTTGTGTACAAGTACTGAATTCAGGAATTGAAGAGCTACAATTTACATATTGCTACTCTGTACCTCTGTCCAAGAAGGCAGAGCATCAGAGCCCACAATTGTGCCGCGCAAACGCAGCAAATCCATGTTTCTGCGGCATTTGTGGTGGACTACAAATTGATCTTTTTGCAAGTGCTTTCACACTGCAAAATATAACTTCTACATGTGTTAGATTCTTTTATTAATTTATTTTCATATTGTATTTAATTTAACAGTAAAGCGATTGTTTGTAAATGTTAAAAATGATTTAGACTTGCATTTAGGCACGCGTCTAATTCATTTATCTTTTACATTACTGTTGAAGGTTGCTGGAGAAAAGGTACGTGTGCATAGCATGTAGTATCAAAACACTTTTGAATTGTTATATTGCTTAAGTGTTGCATTTCATATACATGCGCATGTTGCATTAAATTGATTTAAGGTTTTGTCCTATGATTGGTCGCTAATGTTGCACATTTATTATCATATGCTCCCACTTATTATAGAATAAACTCTGCATTGTCCTGATTAAATGTTTAATTTATTTGCAGGCCCATTCCTAAAGGAGAGTGAAGAGAAATGAGCCCAAAAAGCCCACCAAATTCTGAACTAAATCAGAATTAATTCGAACTCAGTGAATCAGGGCAAAATCAGAGAGTTTAAAAATCGGTTGAGAAGAATCCTCCCAGAATCGATCGGTTGAAGCAAAGATCAAAGGCCATTTCGTCAAAATCCCGGACTTAAACGAGAAATCCAACTGAAGATAAAACCAGAACGCGAAGCCGGGGAGCTCCACCACAGGCTGTGGCCACCTGGCCACAGCAAGGCCGCGAAAATGCGGCCAAAATGGCGTTCCCGCGGCTCTGTTATGGAGTTAGGGGGAGCGTTTGCTCCCCCTATCTTTATCCTCTCCTGTAGGTGGTTTTTGCCTATAAAAGGGTAGGATTTGCACTGAAAATACGACGACCATGCAGAGATAGGATTTAGTCCACTTTCCATTTTGTAGTTTAGGTTTTCTGTTTTCTTTTATGTAATTTAATGTGTATGTAAGCTTAGGTTAGATTGAGATTCATGTAAGTAAGAGAGAGAGAGGCTTATGTTGAGAGTGACACCGATGTACCCTCCTCCTTTCTTCCATCGTTTCTGCAGCAATAAAAGGTAATTTGTTTTATGTTCATCTTTACTTTGTTTTCTTCTTCTTCTTCTACTTTACCTCTTTTGGTTTTGATGAGCATGCAAGTGAATCCAGAAGCATAAGTATAACAATGTCGTGTGAGTGCCAACGATAATTCATGGTGATGTTCTCCTCCTCAAGACTCGTATCACTTCATTCTTGTTCGTCTTGATGGTATAATGCGAATGGGGACTGAGCTCGATCCTCTGGCTTATGCGTTGAACACCTCCGAAGCAAGGTAGAACATGCAAAGGTTCTAGGTAAGTCATCAACCAAACTAGGTAAGTACTTCTTTAATCTTCTTTCTTTTCTTTTATTTCTTAGTTTAGATCACCAACACGATTTCTTTCATCACTCCTTTTCCATTTCTTTGTAAATAATCATTCTTCATTTTTCTCCATCTTCTCCATCTATCGCTTTCTTAACTTAACCTAACTCTTTTTCATTTTTCATTTCTTAAAACAAAGAAGAACCTTCGTTTTTTCTTCACAAAGATTTAAATACAAACCTTGAACGCTTCTATCGCTAACCCTCCTTGTGGATCACGACCCTCATAGCCACTTGCTATTGCGGTAGAATTGAGCACTTGCACATCTCTATTTTTAAGTTCTGAATTTCATATTTTTGTGCAGGTTCAAGCTCAGTCAAATTTTGGCGCCGTTGTCGGGAGGGTAACGGTTTGTATTGAATTTTTAGAACTAAAACGAATTTTTCTTTTCTGTTGCGGTTACAGGGCAGGAAAAGCAGGAAAAAAGATTGCAGTAACATATAAGTGGTCTTGGGCCTCTGCTCTAGAAAGCAGAGACCAAGTACCCTCTGAATTGCCGCGTTTGCTTGGCCTTGGCCGCGTTTCCGCGGCAAGGAGAGTTCACTACTAACTGTTTTTTTTGCAGGGCTGCTTGCTTTGCAAAATTATAGTTTTCTGCAAACTTTATTTCTTATATGCCATCACCAGAAGCCTGCTAATAAACTAACAGTAAAACATTTGTTAAAAAAGTTAAAAAATTGATTAGACGTTTGCATTTTAGGCACGTGTCTTTTCAATTCATTTACTTTACTGTTGAAGAGTGCTGGAGCAAGGTACATCTGCATTGCATTTAGAATAGGACTCATCTCTTGGTTGATTTACATCGCTTTGAGTGAATCTTGTTTGTTTATCTTGTACACTTGCACAAACTGATCTTAAGGGCACCACCCCATAACAAGATAAGGTAGGGATTTAATCACCCTTCCTTGGCCCAAAATCAGATTCCAAGCACTCACTAACCCGAGCCTAACTAAAAATGAGTAGACGTTGGCCCTAGGTACATCTCGGACTCAATTAGGAGATTATCCTAAGGGGGAAAGGTGTTGGAATTTGACTCTGCCAAATCATTGTCTAGGAAGGGGATTAAGGGCCGAAAGCCCGAAGATTGGTGGTTATTTAATTAAGGAACGTCTTTGACGGATAACCTCCCACCAATCTTACCCTGACCTGGCTGATTAGCTTGTGGTCAAAGTCTGCATTATACCTCCCGTGGACAGTCTAACCAGTTAGGAGTCGTCTAGGTCATAGGTCTACCCTAACTTAGTTTAGAATTTTTTTTTATTGGTTTGCTTATCTGTTTGTTTTTCTTTTCTTTTTTTGTATTCTATTGTGTGATATGGCTTATAATAACAATTTTTCCAATTTAATAGTAATCCATATTACACACCTACCTCTTTTTCGGATATTACCAACCCGGCATATCATAACTTTAACCAACCTAGTGTGCCGGATTGGTCTTATCCGAATCAATATAACCCATGTCCCCAATCTTATAACCATAATTTCCATGATAATTTCAACTCTTCACAGAGTCAATGGGGATTCACCTCCCCCGAGTCCAATTTCAACCAACTTGTCCTCCTTCTCCACCTTGTCCACAATATTTCCAAGATTCATACTCAGTTCCACCAGTCCAAATTAGAAAACCATCAATTTTAGGAAGGAGTATGCGTGAGTCCAAACAACAATCACAAAATCTGATGGACTCACAATTTCACCACAAATTCCAAGACAAAACTCCATCTTTTCAACAAAACGATGAACCAATCAACTATGAAAATATGCTTGAAGCCATGACTCAGGCTCAAAACGCTCGTAATCGTGACATAGATATGATGGTCCAATCTCTACGTTCCCACCGTTTGATCAGTTCTGATGTCACTAACCATTCTGTTAGAGCCGAAGGGTCATGTTGTTTTGGAAATCAAGGTTCCATTTCAGAACAATCAGTTGAACTTGTCCAAACTCCAAATTTTGAAAATGATATTGACAGTTTGGCAAGTTATTCTTTTCCTGAAATAGAACTGAGAATGAACATGATCCTGAACCTCAACTTAGTGATTCAATTCTACTTCCTGATTCAATTATGACTCCGGTGTCTTCACCTGATTTCAATCTTTTTCCCGAGTCAACATTGGATCCTGTGCCAATTCATCATGAAATTGAATCACCCATCTTTGATGATCATATTGAACTTGACCAATTTTACACTTTTGAAAGTCCTATTGACAAATTGGCAAGTTCTCATTTTTACGAAATTGAACTCAATGAGAATTGTGACCTAGATTCTCAAATTTGTGATCCAGTTCAAATTCCCGAATCAATATTGACTCCTGTTTTGTTACCTAACTTGAGTAATATTTTAGAGTCAATTTTGATTCCCACACCTATCATTCTTGAACTTGAATCACCAATATTAAGTCACATTCCATTGTTGGAAACTGCATATGGACTTGAGTTTCAACTTCTTGATTTGGGCCCACTTCCTGAACCAATCTCGACTCCTGAGCCTTTACTTGACTTAAGTCACTTTCCTGAGTCGGTATTAGTTCCAGTACTTCCTAAGTCCAAGTTAATCATTCTATCTTTTCACACTCCATTTTGGGACAAGGCGGTTGACAAATTTGACTCCGAAATTAATTATGGAATTTGAAAATTACATGGGATTAAATTTTTAATAAAAATCCTTCATGGATACATCATTTTAATGGGTTATGTTAGAGAGATTTCTGGTGGGTTCCTCCGAACTCTACGAAAAGTTGATTGGGCCGCATTTCGTGGACCAATCAGACCACCACCGGAACCACCACCTTAAGGTAACATTTTCCTTCCCTTTCTTCTTTTTCATGCATCTATGCATTAATTCATACATTGAGGACAATGCATGAGATAGGTGTGGGGGAGGGTCTAACATAACTTAGATTTTTCTTTACTTTTAAAAAAAACTTTTTGAAAATAGAAACAATATTTTGACATATTTTTTGTAAGAAATTGAGTCAATTTAAGGAATATGAAAATCAAAATTAGGATTTCTAAATTTGGTCAAAATAAGATTATTTGTTTGATTTTTAGGGTTAGGAAGATAATTTATCAAGTAATTTAGTCTTGATCTTTACCTTAATGAAATATGCACACTTCATACACTTACACACTTAGGGTTCAAAAACAAAGATTCTTATGCCTTATATATAAAAAAAAAATCGATGAAAAATGAACAAATCTAATTATTGATTATCTAGGTACTTTGGCCTTAGCAAGCCTTAGTATTTATGTGAAAGATAATTAGATAAGTTTGAGAAAAAAATATATCCTCTGATTAAGCTGGGTATTTGTGCCTAATAAAGCATAAGTATTCACACCTAAAAGGGGTTCAAATAATAAAACCCTTAGTTTTGTGGCCTTGTTTGCTCGAGTCCTTAAGTCCTTGGGGTGTTTTCTCACCTGATGCCCTAAGACCGTTTGGTTTGGGAGTCATCGATTAAAGGCTCGTTACATGGGCAGATTAGAAAGCCTAATAGAACTAAGGATAATACCACAAAAATATATATATATATATATATATATATATATATATATATATATATATATAAATAAATGAGGCATAAGAGTTAGAGTTAAAGAACCCTTAGTCAAAATTTTCACAATCACGAGGTGCATATGACTTAGGGTAAAGTAATAGACTAAATGAGAAGTACAAGTTGACTCCTTACTTTGATTGATAACAAATTTTTAAATAGAGACTAAGTTTAGGAATGAAAATTTCAGTTTTCCTATAACTTATAGATTACTTAAATCTTACAATTATATTTCAAATATTTTTCTTTTTCAAAATGCTTTTTGAAAATACTAACTCTTTATTTCTCTTTCTTTATGGATTTTATGGGTGTAATCCACTGAAAACCCTCACCAGACAAAACTCGTCCTCTAGGGAAAACCTAGAGGTTTAACAGCTTATTGCACATGCTCAGTGCAATCGCGTGACCTGCGAAAGTGGTCTAATAATCCTTAGTATAGTTTAATTGTTTTGCTCGAGGACGAGCAAAAGATAGGTATGGGGGTGTGATTGGTCGCTAATGTTGCACATTTATTATCATATGCTCCCACTTATTAAAGAATAAACTCTGCATTATCCTGATTAAATGTTTAATTTATTTGCAGGCCCATTCCTAAAGGAAAGTGAAGAGAAATGAGCCCAAAAGCCCACCAAATTCTGAATTAAATCAGAATTAATTCGAACTCAGTGAATCAGGGCAAAATCAGAGAGGTTGAAAATCGGTTGAGAAGAATCCTCCCAGAATCGATCGGTTGAAGCAAAGATCTAAGGCCATTTCGTCAAAATCCCGGACTTAAACGAGAAATCCAACTGAAGATAAAACCAGAACGCGAAGCCGGGGAGCTCCACCAACAAGCTGTGGCCACCTGGCCACAGCAAGGCCGCGGAAACGCGGCCAAACCGCGTTTCCGCGGTTCTTTTATGGAGTTAGGGGGAGCATTTGCTCCCCTATCTTTATCCTCTCCTGTAGGTTGGGTTTTGCCTATAAAAGGGCAGGATTTGCACTGAAAATGCGATGACCATGCAGAGATAGGATTTAGTCCACTTTTCCATTTTGTAGTTTAGTTTTTTGTTTTTTTTATGTAATTTTAATGTGTATGTAAGCTTAGGTTAGATTGAGATTCATGTAAGTAAGAGAGAGAGAGAGAGAGGCTTATGTTGAGAGTGACACCGATGTACTCTCCTCCTTTCTTCCATCGTTTCTGCAGCAATAAAAGGTAATTTGTTTTATGTTCGTCTTTACTTTGTTTTCTTCTTCTTCTTTCTACTTTACCTCTTTTGGTTTTGATGAGCATGCAAGTGAATCCAGAAGCATAAGTATAACAATGTCGTGTGAGTGCCAACGATAATTCATGGTGATGTTCTCCTCCTCAAGACTCGTATCACTTCATTCTTGTTCGTCTTGATGGTATAATGCGAATGGGGACTGAGCTCGATCCTCTGGCTTATGCGTTGAACGCCTCCGAAGTAAGGTAGAACATGCAAGGGTTCTAGGTAAGTCATCAACCAAACTAGGTAAGTACTTCTTTAATCTTCTTTCTTTTCTTTTATTTCTTAGTTTAAATCACCAACACGATTTCTTTCATCACACCTTTTCCATTTCTTTGTAAATAATCATTCTCCATCTTTCTCCATCTTTTCATCTATCGCTTTTTTTCTAACTTAACCTAACTCTTTTTCATTTTTCATTTCTTAAAACAAAGAAGAACCTTCATTTTTTCTTCACAAAGATTTCAATACAAACCTTGAACGCTTCTATCGCTAACCCTCCTTGTGGATCACGACCGCATAGCCACTTGCTATTGTGGTAGAATTGAGCACTTGCACATCTCTATTTTTAAGTTCTGAAATTTCGTATTTTTGTGCAGGTTCAAGCTCAGTCATCCTATAAACAGGATAAGGTGGGGAAGTCATTACCCTCCTTTAGCCCACAAATAATCTTCTCAGTCACTAACCCAAGCCTAACTAAAATTGAGTAGGTGTTGGCCCTAGAGACATCTCAGACTCCACAGGAGACTGACCTAAAAGGGAAGTTGATTAGAGTTTGATTCTTGTCAAATCAGTGTCAAAGGTTGGGGATTGAGAGGCGAAACCTCGAAGGTTGGTGGTTTGGCTTCATTAGGCCCGTCGCTTTTAAGCACGGATACCTCCCACCAATCTTGCCCCTATCTGGCCGATTAACTTGTGGTCAGATTCTGTAATATATCCCCCGTGTATAGTCTAACCAGTTAGGAGTCGTCTAGGTCTAAGGTCAACCCTAATGATTAGTCTCCAATATTGCATATTTCGTACCACACTTTCACACTTATTCTTTATAAAATTGTGCTAAATAATAGTTTTCTTCGGTGTTCTTAGGTCCATGGTGTGGGATGAAGAAGAAGGTCAAAAAACCCATTTATTTGGTTATTTTTAGATCCTAATAGAGCTATTGACTTTGGAAGCCCATTCTGCTGCTGCAAGAAGCAGAAAATAAGAAACTAGAAATCAATACATATCTCATACCTCCAGTACAAGACCAAAGCCCTAGTGCTACGCGCCTGGCCATAGTATGGCCTCATTTCCGCGGCCATACTGTGGAGTCGTGCGTTGAGTTTCACCACACGACTCCGTATAGATCCTATGATGCCCTATTTTGCCTATAAATACCCAGTGTTGAGCAGATTTCTAGGGAGAAAATTGTTGGCCCAGAGGCCTTCCACTCTAGTTTTGATGATGATTAACTCATGTAGTTATAGTTTACTAATAATCTTATGATATTTAGTTTCAGATATTTAACCAAGATATTAGTAGGTGATTAGCCTCAACAAAGGTGTTTTGGAGCTTTCACATGGTGATTCAAAAGCTCGAGCGTCAAAGTTCAAATCTAGCACTCGGTTGGAGTCAAGCTCGGTGAATCGCGTTTGGATCGAGTCAACTTGGAGACGACGTTCTACAAGAAGGCTTCGGTTTATTTAGTTAAGATTTTGTTTAGATCCATTGTAAAGATTAGAAGTGTGATATGCTCAAGTTCACAACACACACACGTTTCATGTTTTGGTTTTGATTTTCGGTTTAACCGATCTTGGTTTTCATGAATAGATAGAATCAAAACAATTTACATGGTTTAATGTATATTAGATTTGATCTATATACATCTATGCTTCACATACTTAGAAAAACTTATTTTGATACAATATTCATGTGTTTGGAGTTTGTATTTAGACAAAACCTATTTTTGGTTTTTAAGTCAAAAACATAGATATACTATATTTCATGTATATTGGATTCTATCCATATACTATATGCTTCAAAGTTGTTTAAATATCATGTTTTGTATTTACATGAGTTTTGAAAAAATCGGATTTCCATTTCAAAAATCCTAGTTTTGGAGAATACCATTTTGGTTTAAGGCAAATTTTCCAAGTCACAAAAATGGTTCAAAAAGTTTGAAATATGTGTTGAATTTTGTCACACATGTTTGTATTTCAAAGATATAACATGAACTAATTTTTATGAAATTCATGCGTTTTTATGGGATTTAATTGATAATAAAAACCCAAGTTTTTAAGTCCCAAAATTTACTGACTGGCTTACTGCCGGTCGACCGGACCGGTCGACCGCAACAGTAGTCGGTCAACCGGTGCGGTCGACCGACGTGCACAAGCGTACACGCCAGCATTGGGCTGGTGGCCGTTGATCGTCCAAAGAGCTCTGCTATCTGGAAATGGCCCCAGTCGACCGGGTCGGTCGACTGGACAGAGAGTCTGCTCTCTGTATCCAGCTTCGGTCGACCGGGCGGTCGACCGGCCAGAGAGCCGTTGCTCTCTAGATCTGGGGACGATCGATCGGGCGATCGACCGCTGGGCTCAACGATCAAAAATGTGACCGTTGGCCGGTCGACCGGAAGGGCAATCTGGCCCTTTTCAACTGCCAACGGGCAGATTTCCAAATGGGTTATAAATACCCAATTGAGTTGGTTTTTCACAAGATTTTTAAGAGCCAAAATTTTCATACATTCTAATGTTTTGATACAAGTTTTCAAAAGAGTTTTTAAGCTTAAAGATTTGATCTTTATTATATTTTAAAGGGTTGGAAAATTCAAAGAAAAAGAAAGTCTTTGGGATTATTTTTGATCTTAACTTTATATTCATTCTAGAAGTTTTCTCAAGAGTTTTTCTTTGTGATTTTGATTTCCAAACTCTTTATTTCTCACACTTGAGCTTATCATTCTATCCTATTTATTAGGATCTTTGTTTTAATGAGAAAATTAGTTTGTGGTTGAGATAGACCACCAAGTTGTAAACCTTCCATCTTTGTGATATCCCTCTAGTGAGAGGTGATTGAGTTGTTATCCCTCAAGTGTGAGGTAATTGTGGAAGTGGTGTTTGGCTCCCTCTAGTGAGAGGTGGAGATTGTGTTGGAATCCCTCAAGTGTGAGGTGATCGATTTGTTGTTTGGCTAAGTGCCTATCCCTCTAAGAGTAGAGGTGATTTGTCTGTGCCTTGCCTCTAGTGAGAGGTTGTATTTGTTGGAGACAGGAGTTGTGTACTCCCAATTGTATTTGCCCCAAATCCTCAGTGGAGGTTCCTTGTGTGGGAAGTCCTGTGTGGACGAGTTAGTGGAAATCCTTCTGTGTGAAGGCGGGGACGTAGAGCTGTGTGGTCGAACCTCGAAATATATCTCGGTGTTTGCGTTTGATCCACTTTCTCGTACTGTGATTGCTAAAATGAAAGAACAATCAAAGAGTTAAGAATTTACCGTGTAGCTTGTGGCTAACGGGTCGTGTCCATGAGGAGGAATGCGATGGAAGCTTTTCAGTGATTCGTTTAAAATAAAGAATTATGTTCGTTTTTTTTTAGTTGAAAAGAGAATGGAAAGAAGGAGATGATTAAAAGAGAAATTGCAACTTTTAGAGAAGGCTTTGGAGAAGGTGATTTAAAAAGCTCAAAAATTATTTTGTTGATTATAATAAGGAAGAAAATCTGGGCTCACTATCTCACTACTCAATCGTTCATTCTTCTATTGAAATCCTAAATGCCTCAACTGGATCATAGGCAAAACTTAAAGTGATTTTTAGAAAGTTTAAAGTAAAGCACATAAGATGGTTGGAAGAGTTCAATCTTTTCTTTGAAAAATCGTTTAGAATCGAATATTAAATCATCAAGCGCGAAGAAGCAAGAATGAAGTAAAAACAGTTCAAGAAACGTTTATGAAAGAAGTGAGAGTTCAACAATCCAAACCCATCCTCATGTGCCTTCAAGAACACTTTCAAGAAGAAAGGCTTTAAGTAAGGCATGCAAATGATTCATTGAGTCTTTTTCTTTAATACCAGAAGAGAAGAAGAACTAGAGAGAGTTACAATAGTGAGCCTAGAAAACCGTTTTAGTTACTCATGGAAAACGAAGAAGAAAGCAAAAAATAATGCTAGCCATACCGTAATACGAGTGGAAGAAAAAGCAGCTCGATTCTTGTATTGATGTCACTTCAATCTTCAAGTACAAGCACTCAATTCCTCTCTCTCACAAGTATTGATACTGGACTACAAATAAAAAACAAGAATAACTTTTGTGCTAGCTAACAAAGAACCTAAATCCTTAGAAAATAAACACAAATTCTAATCCTAGTCTTCGCTCCCATTTGCTTTGCTGAAACTGGTATTTATAGGAAAAAACCAATAGGGGGAATCCCGGGAAGATTGGGGGAGCAAACGCTCCCCCAACTGACTCCACTTGGCTACGGAAACGCGGCTAGGGCCGCGTTTCCATGGCCCTGGTGTGGCCATGTGGCCACACCCAATGGTGGAGAACACTGGTTTGATGATTTGCCCGTATCTTCTGCTGGTTTTCTTGTTTCTGCTCCAAAAGTTGACGAAACAGCCTTTGATTGTGTGGCTTCAACCGCTTGATTCAGGGAGCATTCTTCTCAACCTCTTGATATGCCAAGATTTTGCCCCGATTCCTTCATTTTGAATTTATTCTGAATTAAATCAGAATTTGGTGGGCTTTTGGGCTTGTTTCTCTTTTCTTTCTTTTAGCACTTGGGCCTACATTTAACAAAGAAAAGAAGACTTATTAATAGGATTTATTAGCTAAAAAGTATGATAAGGTGATAATGTAAATGCAATATATGTGACTAATCACACCCCCACACTTATCTTTTGCTCGCCCTCGAGCAAAACATCAGACTAATTCTAATCAATTATTAGACCACTTTCGCAGGTCACTCGATTGCACTGAGCATGTGCAACAAGCCGTTAAACCTCTAGGTTACCCCTAGAGGATGAGTTTTGTCTCGTGAGGGTTTTCAGCGGATTGCACCCACAAAATCCATAAAGAAAGAGAAAAAGTTAGTATTTTCGAAAAGCGTTTTTAAAGGAGAAAATATTTGAAGTATATTTGTAAGGCTTTAAGTAATCTATAAGTTACAGGAATATCAAATTTTTCATTCCGAAACTCAGTATTTATTCAAAAACATGCCATCAATTAAAGTAAGGAGTCAAATTGTACTTCTCATCTAGTCTATTAATTTACCCTGAGTCGTATGCACCATCGTGACTGTGAAGTTGACTAAGGGTTCTTTAACATTAACTCCTATGCCTTATTTATTTTTGGTGAAATTTATTCCTCAATTTTATTAGGCTTTCTAATCTGCCCATGTAACGAGCCTTCAGTCGGTGACACCCAAACCGGACAGTTTTAGGGCACCAGGTGAGAAAACACCCCTAAGGACTTAAACACTCGAGCAGACAAGGGCACGAAACCAAGGTTTTTATTTATAAGACGTACCCCTTTTAGGCGTGAATACTTATGCTTCATGAGGCATAAATACCCAGCTTAATCAGAGGATTATATACACATTTTTTTCTTCAAACTTATCTAATTATCTTTTGCATAAATACTAAGGCTTGCTTAGGCAAAGCACCTAGCTAGTCAATAATTAGATTCATTTATATTTTTTCTTTTTCAATATATTTTTTTATAAGGCATAAGAGTCTCTGTTTTAAACCCTAAGTGTGTAAGTGTATTTAGTATGCATATTTCATCAAGGTAAATATTAAGACTAAATTACTTTCACAAATTTTCTTCCTAACCCTAAACATCAAACAAGTTATCTGACTTTGACCAAGTATAAGAAATCCTAATTATGATTTTCCTATTTCCTAAAATTGACTTAATTACTTACAAAAATATATCAAAATATTGTTCTAACCTTTCTAATTTTTTTGTTTTGTTAGATTAGTCATGTTAACCCTCCCTCACACTTATCTCATGCATTGTCCTCAATGTATGAAAGAAATGTATATATGCATGAAATAGAATAGGAAAGAGGAAAGTTACGATACACTCGGTCAAAAAGACCCATAGCTGTTTCATTTACCGGCACCGATTCTAAGAAAGGTTTAAGGCGTTGACCATTTACCTTAAAGTCATTTCCATTCTTGGTGTCACTGATCTCAACTGCACCGTGTGAAAACACGGTTTTTACAACGAATGGCCCAGTCCATCTTGATTTCAATTTTCTGGAAAAAGATCAAGCCTAGAATTATAGAGTAAGACTTTTTGTCCAGGGACAAAGGTTTTTCTTATGATGTGCTTATCATGGAAAATCTTGACTCTATCTTTAGTGATCCTAGAATTTTCATAGGCCTCATTTCTCAATTCCTCTAACTCGGAAATTTGTAATTTCCGAAGGTCACCAGCCTTAGTCAAATCGAAATTCAACTGTTTGATTGCTCATAAGGCTCGGTGCTCTAACTCAATGGGCAAGTGACAAGGTTTACCATAGACTAATCTATAAGGAGACATTCCTAGAATCGTCTTGAAAGCGGTCCTGTAGGCCCATAGGGCATCTGTTGGCCCATAAGGTTACACTCTCCATTTGTTTAGAGTTTTGATGATAACAAACCAAATAGGAGCTATATGGTACTAATTAGTTTGTTGAGATAAGTTTCAGGTTTGTACCATAGTTTGGAGGCCATTGCTTAGCTATTGCAAGAAATTCTAGGTTCATGAAGCAAAGAAGGCTTTTTGCACATCAAGGAAGGAACATAGAAGAGAAGGCTCTAGCAAGGTATTGCATGGCTCAAGATTGCTCAAGAGACTTAATTAGATTTATTTTTGTTTAGAGTTTTTGTTAAAGAATAGTGAATAGGTTTGAAGCTCTATCACATACGTTTTCGCGCACATCCTATTTCTAAGTTTATTTCGTATAAATTATACAAAAATATTTTGATACAAATCCTCTGCCTATATATCCATGCTTATGTTTTAAACTAATTACTATTTAAAACATCTTCTGATAAAATTTTTATCTCCTCAAAATTTTGTCTGAAAAATGATTTTTGGCCTGAGCCGGTCGACCGCCCCGGTCGACCGTGCCTGTGTCAGGTTTTGCCGGTCGATAGTCCGAGTCGATCGTAGTTCTGACAATGCACGTATCAGTGTGCATGTCTCACGGTCGACCGGGACGGTCGACCGAGACGAGCCTGACTGTAAGTCCTTAGTCTCTGTTTGTTTCGGTCGACCGGTCCGGTCGACCGTAGCCGGCAACGGTCGTTTTCTTTGAACTAGCGGTCGACCGGGCCGGTCGACCGGACTAGCCGTTTGAACAGTAACGGCTAGTTCTCTAAGCTGTTTATTTTTGTCCTTTTCTCACTTAAGTGAGTTTAAATGACTTGTTTTGGGTTTAATACATTCTGATTAGCCATAAAAATGTTTTATCTCTAAACCCTAGCCCTCTCCTATAAATAGGGGTGTTTGGAGAGAGTTTGGGTCACCTAACTATTACAAGAAAAATTCAAAAGTTTAAGGCATTCAAAAGAGCTTGGTTTCTTGGTTTTTGTGCTGAAATTCTCTCTTATTTTCTGAAGTGTTTTCAAGAATTCTCTGATTTCATTTTCTTTTCCCTTACACACAAGAGCTTCAATTCTACTCATTATTCTCTAAGGACCTTTGTAAGGGAAGAGATTTTTGAAAGAGAGAGTTTGTGGTCTTTGACTACTCAGAGATTACTTGTAATTAAAATTGTGGAGTTAGGTACTCCGTTGTATTCTTGATTTCTTTGTGATAGTGGAAGTAGCTAGAATTCTTCTGGGGAAGGCGTGGAGTAGAGCTGGGTGCTCGAACCTCGATAACATATCCTTGTGTTTGCATTGGTTTACTTTCTTGTGCTTCTTACTTTCATTGTTCTTGCACTACTTTCATTGCTATTGTTACTTGCTCTCTACATTCATTGCTATATTCACTTGCTTTGTGAGATTGTTGCATCATAAATTTTTTAAATTGTCCATTGATTAGCATTGTCACCTATTCACCCCCCTCTAGGTGACTTTTCAATTGGTATCAGAACTTGAACTCTAGGTTTGGCTTAACATCCATAGAGAGATCCTTAAAATTTGCTAATCAACATTTTCATTCATACATTCATACACTAGTAAACATGGCCGATAACATTAAAACCCCTCCTAAATTTGATGGACTTAATTTCCCTATTTGGAAGGTTAGGATGACTATATTTTGCAATCTTTGGGTAGCTTAGTGGCCAAGTCCTTGACCAAACCCTATGTAGCACCCGATAGTGATGAGAGCACTTGGACCGACTTCAACTTTAGAGAATATGAGGCTAACTCCAAGGCCCAAAACTCCCTATTAACCGCCTTGAATGAGGATGACCTTACACTTGTAATTCATTGCCAATCCGCCTATGAGATTTGGCAACATTTATTGGTCACACACGAAGGGACTTCACAAGTCAAGAGAGCTAAGATAGATCTCTTGAGGTCCCAATATGAGTCATTTAAAATGATTGATGATGAGTCTATTGATAATATGATTACAAGATTTACTAAAATCACTAATGGTCTTTCTTCCTTAGGTGATGACATCTCCAACGATTAAAAGGTGCGGAAAGTGATTCGGGCTCTTCCGTCTTCATGGGAGATAAAGGCCACCACCTTAAAAGAATTGAACGCCAAGGACGAGATGGACCTCATTAGTCTCATTGGGAACCTAAAGACCCATGAGATGGAGAAGAAGGCAAGAGAAGAGGCCACTACTTCAAAGAAAAAATCCATAGCCTTCAAGACTTCATCCACCAATGATGACGATGAAGAAGACGAAGAAGAAGATGAGGAGCTAACTCTACTTGTGCGGAACGTCAAGAGGTTGTACCGGAAGAACAAGCTCAACTTCCGGAGAAAATTTGAAGGCAAAGAGGAGAGAAGGATCATTTGCTACAATTGCCGCAAACCCGGACATATCATGGCGGATTGCCGGAGTTCAAGAAGAAGATGACTTCCTCCTTCAAGCCAAAGAAGCCGGAGGAAAAGAAAGCATACAAGGCAACGTGGGATTCGGAAAGCGAGTCCGAAGAAGAGGTGGATACGGCAAACATGTGTTTCATGGCAAACACTCCAAAGGTAACCTCTCAATCTCTTGATGATGAAGATGATGAATTAAGTAAGGAAGTTCTTGTACATGCTTTTGTTGAACTTTTTGAAACTTATGATAACAAGAAACTTGAATGCTTAAATTGCAAAAGGAAGTTGCTTTTCTCAAAAATTAACTTGCTATGGTTTCTAAAGAAAAGGATGATATTTCTTCTAATCTTATTTCTATTCAAAATGAGTTTAATGCCTACAAGGTTTCTTGTAAGGGAAAATCTCCTATTGTTGATGAAAAAGAAATTTTCTCTTTAAAAACTAAAATGGTTGATTTTGAAAAAGTTTTGAAAGATTGTGCTTTTAGCACTAAGAAACTTGAAGAAAAATTTTCTAAAAAGCACACCCCTCATGCTAAAGATTCACATGTCAAATCTACTCATGCTCACACTACACATAACACTTCTCATGCTAGATCTTTTCATGCTCACAATTCCCATGCTCACAAATCAACACTCACTATGCTTTTAAATATGGTAGAGTGTATAGATGCACATATTGTGGTAAGAATGGACATTTGGCTAAATTTTGTTATGACCAAGTTAATAGATCAAATAATCTTGTTTGGGTTAATGAAACTAACCCTTAGGACCCAAGAAAATGTTGGTACCAAAATCAAGTCCTAAATTATTTGATGTAGGTACACACCAAGGCTCCAAGACGTAGGGAGCGGTGATACCTTGATAGTGGTTGTTCAAGACACATGACATGGGACATCAATAACTTCACAACCCTATCAAGGTACATGGAAAGTGGCACCGTCACCTTCGGGGATGACTCCAAAGGAACTATCATCGGTATAGGTAACATTCAAATTGGTGCATCTCCTATTATAGAAAATGTTGTTTTAGTAGATGGTTTAAAACATAATTTTCTTAGCATTAGTCAACTTTGTGACCGTGGACTTAAAGTTGTTTTGATGATTCTTCTTGCAAGATTTTTGATGTTAAATTCGATGTTTGTATTCTTACGGTTTTCGTGACAATAATGTTTATATCAATGACATGCTTAATTTAGATTGTTCTACTAAACGCTTGAATGCTTTTGATGAAAATTCTTGGCTTTGGCATAGAAGATTAGGACATGCATCTTTTGACCATCTTTCTAGGATTAATTCAAAGGAATTGGTGAAGGGTATACCTTACTTGAAGTTTGAGAAAGACCGCATTTGTGGTGCGTGCCAACTTGGGAAACAAACCAAGTCTTCCTTCAAACCAATCAAGGATATCATGTTAACTAGGCCTTTAGAATTAATTCATATGGATCTTTTTGGACCAACTAAAACTAAGAGTTTAAATGGTAATAGATATGCATTTGTTTTAGTTGATGATTTTTCCCGATTACTTGGGTTTTCTTCTTGGAACACAAAGATCAAACTTTTCTCATTTTAAGATTTTTCGAAAAAGAGTTGAAAAAGAAAAAGGTTTTTCGATTTTGAAAATAAGAAGTGATAGAGGTGGTGAGTTTGTTAACCAACTCTTCATGACTTATTGTGATGAAAAGGGAATTAAGCATGAAATGTCTTGTCCTAGAACGCCACAACAAAATGGAGTTGTAGAACGGAAAAATAGAACACTTCAAGAGATGGCTAGGACAATGATAAGTGAGTATGACCTCCCTCAATATCTATGGGCCGAGGCCGTAAACACCGCATGCTATATATCAAATCGTATTTATTTATGTAAAAATTCTTCCAAAACATCTTTTGAAATGTATCATTCTAGAAAACCTAATGTTGCATATTTCAAAGTTTTTGGATGCAAGTGCTTTGTTTTGAACACTAGAGATAACTTGGGTAAATTTGATGCTAAGGCTTATGAAGCAATCTTTGTTGGATATTCTACAACTAGTAAAGCTTATAGAGTATTCAATAGATCTTCACTTACCATTGAAGAGTCCATCCATGTTAAATTTGAAGAATCTAATGTGGTTGTTGAGAATGTTGTAGAGATTGAACCATTAGGTGAAGACTTGGAGAGACTATCCTTGAAGGACTCACCCGCCCAATAAGAAAAGCAAGACCCTATTGGTGATGTTCAAGAGGATAAAGAGGAAAGCTCTCAACCGCTTCCTAAAGCTTGGAGATATGCTACAAATCATCCTAAGGAGCTCATCTTGGGTGATGCATCTAAAGGAGTCACAACGCGCTCCAAACTCCATGACCTATGTGGTAACTTTGCTTTCATTTCTCATTTTGAACCCAAAAGCATCCTCGAAGCTGAGGCGGACTCATATTGGTTGCTAGCCATGCAAGAGGAACTCAATCAATTTGAGCGCAACCAAGTTTGGCACCTTGTTCCTAGGCCCCACGATAGACCAATAATTGGTACTAAGTGGATCTTTAGAAACAAGATGGATGAGTCCGAAAATGTGATTAGGAATAAGGCTAGGTTAGTGGCCCAAGGTTACACTCAAGTTGAGGGAATTGACTTTGAGGAGACCTTTGCACCCGTAGCACGGCTTGAAGCCATACGGATGACACTAGCTTTTGCATCTTTCAAAAATTTTAAACTTTTTCAAATGGATGTGAAAAGTGCATTTTTGAATGGTTTTATAAATGAAGAAGTTTATGTTGCTCAACCTCCCGGTTTTATTGATCATCTTCATCCCGATTTTGTTTTTAAACTTGATAAAGCTTTGTATGGATTGAAACAAGCTCCAAGAGCTTGGTATGAAAGGCTTTCTAGTTTTCTCATTTCAAATGATTTTATTAAAGGCAAAGTAGATACAACACTATTCACTAAGCATGTTGATAATGACATTTTAATTGTGCAAATTTATGTTGATGATATAATTTTTGGTTCTACTAATGAGTTTTTATGCAAGGAATTTGAAAAGGTTATGCAATGTGAGTTTGAAATGTCTTCAATGGGTGAGCTTAATTTCTTTCTTGGACTCCAAATCAAGCAATTACAAGATGGGAACTTCATATGTCAAGCCAAATACGCAAAGGAACTCGTAAAGAGGTTTGGACTTGAAGACTCAAAGGTTTACAACACTCCCATGGCAACTACCACCAAGCTTGATAAGGACGACCAAGGTAAAAATGTTGATATTAAATTATATAGAAGCATGATAGGTAGTCTTTTGTATTTGACGGCAAGTAGGCCGGATATCATGTTTAGTGTGTGTCTTTGTGCTAGATTTCAATCGTGTCCCAAAGAGTCTCATCTCATTACGGTAAAACGCATTATTCGTTATATTAAGGGCACGATTGGAATGGGTCTATGGTATCCGAAAATCGGAGATTTCTCAATGACGAGTTATTCGGATGCCGACTATGCGGGTTGTAGAGTAGATAGAAAGAGTACTAGTGGGACATGTCAATTTCTTGGTAATTGTCTTGTTTCATGGTCCTCTAGGAAACAAAATTCCGTAGCTCTCTCAACCGCCGAGGCGGAGTATGTTGCCGCGGGGGCTTGTTGTGCACAAGTCCTTTTGATGAAACATACTCTCCTTGATTATGATTTGCATTTTGACCATATAAAAATATTTTGTGATAATACTAGCACTATACATATGACAAAGAATGCAAATCAACATAGTAAGACCAAGCACATTGAGATTAGATATCACTTTCTTAGAGATCATTTTGAGAAAGGAGATATAGATATTGATTATGTTTCTACGGATTTGCAACTAGCGATATTTCACTAAACCACTTGATTTTGCTAGATTTTCCTTCATTTGTGGTGAACTTAATGTTTGTGTTATTGAATAAAAATGTTTTCATAACCCTTTTTGATTTATGACAAAAAGGGGAGAATGAGTTTTTATGATAGAAATATAAGTTTATAAGTTTATGTGGTTTTGGTTCCATATGAGCTTATATGGTTTTTATGTGTTTTATGAATTCTTGTTATGTGTTTTATGAATTCTTGTTTTAAGTATTTTGCTAGCATATTTCATGATCCTTAATCATGTGTTTTTGTTTGATGGTTTTTTGCTTGCACCTTACATTGTTTTTATGATAGCATAATTTGAGGGGGAGCTTTCTCCTCCCCTATATTTTTGCTTATAGCCTATTTGTTTTGTCATCATCAAAAAGGGGGAGATTGTTGGCCCATAAGGTTACACTCTCCATTTGTTTAGAGTTTTGATGATAACAAACAAATAGGAGCTATATGGTACTAATTAGTTTGTTGAGATAAGTTTCAGGTTTGTACCATAGTTTGGAGGCCATTACTTAGCTATTGTAAGAAATTCTAGGTTCATGAAGCAAAGAAGGCTTTTTGCACATCAAGGAAGGAACATAGAAGAGAAGGCTCTAGCAAGGCATTGCATGGCTCAAGATTGCTCAAGAGACTTAATTAGATTTATTTTGTTTAGAGTTTTTGTTAAAGAATAGTGAATAGGTTTGAAGCTCTATCACACACGTTTTTGCGCACATCCTATTTCTAAGTTTATTTCGTATAAATTATATAAAAATATTTTGATACAAATCCTCTGCCTATAAATCCATGCTTATGTTTTAAACTAATTACTATTTAAAACATCTTATGATAAAATTTTTATCTCCTCAAAATTTTGTCTGAAAAATGATTTTTGGCCTGAGCCGGTCGACCGCCCGGTCGACCGTGCCTGTGTCAGGTTTTGCCGGTCGATAGTCCGAGTCGACCGTAGTTCTGGCAATGCACGTATTAGTGTGCATGTCTCACGGTCGACCGGGACGGTCGACCGAGACGAGCCTGACTGTAAGTCCTTAGTCTCTGTTTGTTTCGGTCGACCGGTCCGGTCGACCGTAGCCGGCAACGGTCGTTTTCTTTGAACTAGCGGTCGACCGGGCCGGTCGACCGGACTAGCCGTTTGAACAGTAACGGCTAGTTCTCTGAGCTTTTTATTTTTGTCCTTTTCTCACTTAAGTGAGTTTAAATGACTTGTTTTGGGTTTAATACATTCTGATTAGCCTTAAAAATGTTTTATCTCTAAACCTAGCCCTCTCCTATAAATAGGGGTGTTTGGAGAGAGTTTGGGTCACCTAATTATTACAAGAAAAATTCAAAAGTTTAAGGCATTCAAAAGAGCTTGGTTTCTTGGTTTTTGTGCTGAAATTCTCTCTCATTTTCTGAAGTGTTTCAAGAATTCTCTGATTTCATTTTCTTTTCCCTTTACACACAAGAGCTTCAATTCTACTCATTATTCTCTAAGGACCTTTGTAAGGGAAGAGATTTTTGAAAGAGAGAGTTTGTGGTCTTTTGACTACTCAGAGATTACTTGTAATTGAAATTGTGGAGTTGGGTACTCCGTTGTATTCTTGATTTCTTTGTGATAGTGGAAGTAGCTAGAATCCTTCTGGGGAAGGCGGGGAGTAGAGCTGGGTGCTCGAACCTCGATAACATATCCTTGTGTTTGCGTTTGGTTTACTTTCTTGTGCTTCTTACTTTCATTGTTCTTGCACTACTTTCATTGCTATTGTTACTTGCTCTCTACATTCATTGCTATATTCACTTGCTTTGTGAGATTGTTGCATCATAAATTTTTTAAATTGTCCATTGATTAGCATTGTCACCTATTCACCCCCCCTCTAGGTGACTTTTCAGCATCTACAAGTTTGATGGACCAATCTTTCTGGTTTTGGTTCACAGTTTTCTCCAAGATAAGCTTGACTTGTCTATTAGAAACCTCAACTTGCCCACTGGTTGAGGATGATAAGGTGTGGACAACTTGTGAGTTATGGCATACTTTCGCATAAGAGCTTCAAAAGATCTATTGCAAAAGTGAGTGCCATTATCACTGATGATAGCACGAGGGGTTCCGAAGCGTGAAAAATGTTCTCTTTCAAAAACTTTATGACAACTTTGTTATCATTAGTTTTACAAGGAATGGCTTCTACCCACTTGGACACATAATCCACAGCAACCAATATGTATTGGTTTCCAAATGAATTAGGAAATGGACCCATAAAGTCGATGCCCCAAACATCAAAGAGTTCTATTTCTAGAATTGGTTGAGGGGCATCATATTTCGTTTTGAAATCCTTCCTGCCATTGGCATCTAGGGCACGTCTTGCAAAATTCATAAGCATCCTTGAACAAAGTGGGCCAATAAAACCCGCTTTGTAGCACTTTTTCAGCAGTCTTGCGGGGACCAAAGTGTCCACCGCATGCAAGTTCGTGACAAAAAGATAGAACACTCTTAACCTCCTCATCGGGAATGCATCTCCTAATAATTTGGTCAGAACAGTACTTGAAAAGATATGGTTCCTCCCAAAAGAAATACCGGACTTGGGATAAGAATCGGTATATATCGTTTTTGGACCAATGAGACGGAGTTTGGTTTGTGACTAAGTAGTTCACTATATCCGCAAACCAAGGTTCCCTAGAGATAGCTAAGTGATATTCATTAGGAAAATCCTCATTTATGGGTAATTTGTTGCATGGAGAATTAGGGATCCGTGAGAGATGGTCAGCAACGACATTTTCTACGCTTTTCTTATCTCGAATCTCAAGATCGAATTCTTGAAGAAGTAGGATCCAACGAATGAGTCGGGCCTTGGCATCCTTCTTCATCATGAGGTACCTAAGCACAGAATGATCGGTGAAAATGGTGGTTTTGGACCCTAGTAGGTAGGGACGAAACTTCTCTAAGGTAAACACTACTGCCAAGAATTCCTTCTCAGTCCTAGTGTAGTTCAATTGAGCATCGTTGAGAGTCCTACTAGAGTAGTAAATCACATGCTGTTTTTTATCAATGCGTTGTCCTAGGACAGCGCCTATGGCAAAATCTAAAGCATCGCACATGATTTCGAACGGTTAGACCAATCCGGTGCAGATATGATTGGTGCAGAAATAAGCTCTCTCTTAAGCTTCTCCCAAGAGTTTATGCATTCAGCATCGAAAGTGAAGGACACATCCTTAGCTAACAGATTAGTCAAGGGCCTAGCAATTTTGCTAAAATCCTTGATAAATCTTCGGTAGGATCCAGCGTGTCCTAAGAAGGATCTAATGTCCTTAACGCATTTGGGCATGGGAAGCTTAGCAATAACCTCAATTTTGTCTCTATCCACTTCTATTCCTTTCTTGGAGATTTCATGACCCAAGACAATTCCATGTTTTACCATGAAGTGGCATTTCACCCAGTTCAATGTCAAATTTTTATCAGCACAACGTTGGAGGACAAGTTCTAAATAGTGGAGACATTGAGTGAATGAATCTCCGTAGATGGAGAAATCATCCATAAAGATCTCTAAGAATCATTCTACCATATCATAGAAAAGACTCAACATGCAACGTTGAAACGTTGCTGGGGCATTGCATAAGCTGAAAGGCATTCGACGATAAGCAAATGTCCCAAATGGACATGTGAATGTAGTCTTTTCTTGGTCCTCAGGAGCAATAGGGATCTGATTATACCCCGAGTAACCGTCCAAGAAACAGTAATACTCGTGACCCGCCAAACGTTCAAGCATTTGATCAATGAAGGGAAGTGGAAAATGGTCCTTACGAGTTGCAACATTCAGCTTCCTATAGTCGATGCAAACTCGGATCTTCGTGGGAAGTCGAGTTTGGACCAACTCTTTATTCTCGTTTTCCACTACGGTGAAACCAGATTTCTTTGGAACCGCGTGGACAGGACTGACCCATTGGCTATCAGAAATGGATAAATTATCCCATTGTCTAAGAGTTTTATGATTTCAGCATGAACAACTTCTTGCATTATAGGGTTTAACCTACGTTGCGGGTCTCTTTTAGGTGTGGCGTCTTCATTGAGATGAATGCGATGTTGAACGATGGTCGGACTTAATCCCTTTATATCGATCATAGTCCAACCAATGGCTTCCCTATATTTTCGTAGAATTGCTTTAAGATCTTCTTCTTCCCTGTCATTTAAATAGGAGGCAATGATGACAGGAAAGGTCTCTTGTTCGCCTAGATAGGCCTACTTGAGATGCGCAGGTAAGGCTTTCAATTCTAAGGAGGAGGAAGGCTCACTGGAAGGACTAGTCAAATCTGTTGCTCCATTATTGGTGAAATAGGATTCGAGGCCCAATTCACAGCAGAATCTACAACCTGATCCAGATTAAAGTCGTCAGACTCTAACCCGAAGTCACACTCTGTTTCTAATTCCAATTCTTCCCCATGTTCACTTGTCAAGTTCTCAATTAGGTTGACTTCAAATGTATGGTCCTCGGGTTATTTTCCTAGATTGAAGACATTGACTTCTCTAGTCATGTCCCTAAAGGTTAACCTCATAGACCCATTCCTACAATTGATGATGGCATTAGCAGTAGCAAGGAATGGTCGCCCTAGGATAACAAGAGTTTGAGCCCTATGATTGGAGTTGGACACAGGTTGTGTCTCTAGAATTATGAAATCGACAGGGTAAATGAACTCTCCTACCCGGATCAGGACATCATTAATCTCCCCTTTTGGAACTTTATAGAACGGTCAGCCAGTTGGATGGTGAGTCGAGTTGGACTAAGATCGCCCAACCCGAGTTGTTGATAAACTGAGAATAGAAGCAAGTTGATACTAGCCCCCAAGTCAAGAGGTGCACGACTAATCTCAGCTTGTCCTATTGTGCAGGCAATGGTGAGACTGCCTGGATCCTTGTACTTGACAGGGATCGGACCCGATAGTAGCTCACTAATGTTAGTGGCTAAGAAGACCTTTTTTGGTACATTAGTCTTTCTCTTCTTGGTGCACATGTCCTTAAGAAACTTAGCATAGGAAGGGACTTGTTGGATGGCATCAAGAAGTGGCACATTTATCTTCACTTGATTAAATATCTCAATTATCTTGTCCATGTGTGGGTTTTGCTTGTTGTTTTTCAGCCTATTAGGAAATGGTACTATAGGCTAGTGCACCTGACTGGCTGACTTATCTTTTTCAGTTTCGTCAGAATTGGAAGGATTTGGATTAGATGAGGTGGATGCTTGATTGTGGCTGTGCTGAATGGGATGGGTTGGTGTTGACACTTGATTATCAACTCTCTTTCCTGACCTCAATGTGTGAACATCATTACATTGATTTAATGAATGATCCTCAGCCAAATGAGCTTGTTGAGAATTCCTAGGATTTGTTATTGGCTGACTAGGCAAGGTACCCTTCTGTCTCTCATTCTGTGGAGTGGCTAGTTGACTCATTTGAACCTCTAACCTCTGGATAGTTTGGATGAGAGAATCTTGGTTTTTCATATATCTTTCCATGTTTCTTTCAAAGTCAGTCATTCTCCTTTCTAGTTGAGGATTCTGGAAGGAGGATTGTGGAGCTTGGTTGGAAAGTTCTGTTGATAATTTGAAAAGTTAGGTGGATCGTTGGGAGAATTATTATGAAAGTTGGAAAAGTTGGGTGATGATTGGAAGAATTATTGGCATGATGGAAGTGGCTAGCATGACGTGATCGTGAATGGTCATTGTTATTTTGGCTCGATGAGAAATTAGTGTGATTTCTCCAGCCAGGATTGTACGTTTGTGCGTAAGGATTATTATTCGGCCTTGAAAAGGCCGCATTCATCGGTTCATGGTAGGGTTGCTGAGCCTGAAACACAGGGCATTCCTCGAACGCATGATTCATGGCTTGACAGTAAGTGCAGCCGGGGTTGGAAATTGGTTTGGGCTGACTTGATTGATTGGACTTGGTTCTTTCGTTTCTAGAGCTTCCAGTCTTCTAGCCAGGTTAGCTAACTTAGCCTCATTAGCGATGGATGATTCGATAGAATGGAGACCTCCTTTTGAAGAGATGGAGTTAGGATTCCTAGAGGTCTCACTAGTGGGTTCCCATTGGATGGTCTTCTCAGCTAGATTTTCATACAAGTCCCATCCTTCATTTTCATCCTTCTGCAAGAAACCCCCTTGGCACATACTTTCTAAGAGGGTTTTGGTGGAATAGTCTAAACTGTTATAAAGAATTTGGCATTGTCGCCATTTCTCTATTCCATGATGTGGACATTGGACAAGGAGGTCTTTAAAGCGTTCAAAGTACCTCCAGAACGGTTCACTAGGTTCTTACTTGAATTGCATAATCGTCTTCCTAATGAGAGCGGTTTTATGAATTGGATAGAATTTCTTCAAGAAGACCTTGATGAAACCATCTCAAGATGTGATAGAACTGGCCGCTAAGCTGTAGAGCCACTTCTTTGCTAGGTCCTTAAGTACGAAAGGGATAAATCTCAACCTAATAGCATCGTCTACAAGGTGTGGGATTTTCATCATTAGACATACTTCCCCAAATTCTCTTATGAAGAAGTAGGCATCTTCGGACTCTAAGCCATGAAACTTGGGGAGTGTGTTGATGAATTGAGGCTGGAGCTCAAAATTGTATTCACCAACCGATAGAAGTAGAATGCAAGATGGAAGTGAGGTTCTAATGGGATAGAACCTATCCTGCAATGATGTTGATTGAGCCATTACCGGATCTAGTCTTGGTTCAAACTTGGGTGGTGATGTGTTTCTAGTCAACCTAGATGAATTTGGGTCTCTTGACCACACTTGCATACACAAACACAATCATAATCACAAACAAGTTTACCAACAGTCAACAAGAGTAATCAACCAAGCCTAGTCTAAGGTAACCTTGACCTAGACAACTCCTAACTGGTTGATTGTCCACAGGAGGTAGAATGTAGACTTTAACCACAAGCTAATCAGCCAGGTCAGGGCAAGATTGGTGGGAGGTGTTGGCCCGAAGGCCTTCCACCCTAGTTTTGATGATGATTAACTCATGTAGTTATGTTTACTAATAATCTTGTGATTTTAGTTACAGATCATTAATCAAGATATTAGTTGGTGATTGCTTCAAAAAGAGGAGTTTGGAAGCCTTCACTTGGTGATTCCCGAGCCTGAGCGTCAAGATCATACATAGCCATGCTCGTTTGATCACGGTGTTTGGACCGAGTCGACTTGAAGATGAAGATCGTCAAGAAGACTTAGGTATCCATAGTTTAGTGTGTTTTAGATCCATTTGTAAAGCTTAGTATAGTTGATATGCTCAAGTGCACAACACACACAAGTTTTATGTTTGGATTTGGTTTTCATGAATAGTAGATCAAAACAAGTTTAAATGGTTTTCATGTATATTAGATGTGTTCAATATACATACATGCTTCATATCTTATACAAACTTATTTTGATATGTCTATTCATGAGTTTTAGGAAAAATCAGATTTCCTATTGAAAAATCCAAGTTTGATAAATACAAGTTTTGGTTTTTGGTAAAAATGATAAAACACAAAAATAGTTTCATATGCTTGATATTTGAGTTAAAATCTTTATCACATGTTTATATATCAATGCAAAATGAGAAAACTATTTTTGGGTATTTTTCAAGAGATAAAAGAATTTTTAGAAATATTTTTAACATGTGTTTCTGTCCCAGAACAGTGGCTGACAGGCCAGGTCGGCCGACCGCACGGGTCGACCGCACCAAAGGCCGGTCGACTCTTGCGGTCGACCGACGTGCACAGGCTTGTGCACATTTGGCAGACACAGGGACGGTCGGCCGGGCGGCCGACCGGACCAGAGAGCTTTGCTCTCTATATCTGGGCGGTCGGCCGGGCGGTCGACCGGAAGCCCCAACGGTCATATTTCTGACCGTTGACGGTCGGCCGGCGGCCGACCGCTAGCCTGTCAGGCTGCCAGATCAGCCTAACGGCTAGTTTCTGTTTTGGCCTATATAAACCCCATTTCTTTGGGCTTTTGGCTAGGGTTTTTACAAGAGAAAAATTGCTGTTTCCCTAGTGTTAAAAACAAGTTTTCAAAAGTGTTTTTGAGCTTTAAACTTCCAATCTTATTTGTTTTAGGTTTTTGGAAAAATCAAAGAAAAGAGTATTTTGGGAGATTTGTCTTGGCTTTCATTTTCTATCTTTTACAAGAGTTTTCCCAAGTATTTTTCTTTGAGTTTCTGTTTTTCAAACACCTAGTTTTCCACACTTGAGCTATATCTTCTATCCTATTGTACTAGGATCTTGTTTTGTGGAAAAGTGAAAAGAGAGATTGTTTGAGGTTGTTGTAGCCTCCAAGTTGTACACCCTTGCTTTTGTTGTATCCCTCTTTGGTAGAGGTTGATCGGGTGATTGGTTTGCTCCCTCTTTGGTAGAGGTTGAGTTGGTTGGTTTGCTCCCTCTAGTGAGAGGTGGAGTTTGGTTTGTAAACCCTCTTCGGTAGAGGTGTTGGTTGTTGTATTGGCTACGGGCCTACCCCTCGGTTGTGAGGCGGTGTTTGACAGAGGAGTTCGGTACTCCCTTTGTTGTATCAAATCCTCCTCGGTGGAGGTTCCCTCGGTGGGAGATAGTGTTTGGAAATCCTTTACGGTGGTGAAGGCGGGGATGTAGAGCTAGGGGCTCGAACCTCGAAACATATCTTGTTGTTAGCGTTTGATCCATTGTCTCCTAACTCTCTCTCTCTCTCTCTCTCTCTCTCTCTCTCTCTTTTATTTGTGCATTGCATTATTCATATTGCCATATCATTCATACTTGTGTTGTGCCTTGCATTATTTCATATTGCTCATTCTTATATGCTTGGCTTGCTTGTGTGTGTGCCTCACTTGTACTTAACCACAAGAGCTTCATATAGCACCTCAACCCATATCTAGGGGAATCAAGAGGAGTTAGTCCAGAGCCCTTCACGGGGAATTCGGCTACACTTGTGTGTTGTATTAAGTGTGTTGCAAATAGTTTTAAGCTTCCGCATTTAGCGCACTTAGTTTCTAGATTAGCACTTACATCTATTCACCCCCCTCTAGGTGTTTTTCAATTGGTATCAGAGCCTACGCTCCTGATACTTAGGCTTAACATCCTAGGAGTGAGATCTTGGTTTGCTAGTCTACATTTGCATTTGCACATTTGCTTGTTTGCACACATATAGTTTACATCCATGGACTTCATGACCCTGCCTATGTTTGACCCTTCCAACATCATTGTTTGGAAGATTAGGATGTCCGTTTATTTACAAACCCTAGGACCTAAGGTTTACCTTGCCATTACCAAGGAATCCTACCTTAGTGATAGCAAGCATATAGGGGCCAATGCACAAGCCCTTGAGGCCATTAGAAGCACGCTACCTAAAGAATATCTTATGCTTGCTTCTAACTTTGATTCCGCATTTGCAGTGTGGAATATGTTGACAACCACCACCACCTCCAAGCTTCAATTGCAAATCCAACCGGAGGATGAATCTAGTGGAGATGAACCCGAGCCACAACAATGCTATACGGTCCAAGGGAATGACTCCCTTGAGGTATACTCGAACACTCAACTAGATAGTGCTAGCTCTTCATTTGATTCACATGATGATATGGATGCTAATGCTTTAAATGAAGAGTTGTCTATTGTTTGTGAAAAACTCCTTGAAAAATATAAAGTTTTGAAAAAGAAAACTTATAAAATAAATAAAGAAAAAGGAGATTTGTTTTCAAGACTTGAGTTGGTTTTGCAAGAGAAGGATGAGATTGCTAATGAAAGGGATTCATTAAAATCTTAACTTAATCTTGTTTTAAATGAAAATAAAATTTTAAAAAATAAAAATGATTGTGAAAATATTTTGAAGAAAAATGAATCTTTAACTTCAAAACTTGATTTTGTTTTAAAAGGTAACCATTCTTTGAAAAATGAAATTGAATTTATTTCAAAAGAATTAGAGATTTGTTTAAATAAAAATAAATCTTTGAAAAATGAAATAGATTCTCATGTTTGCCATGCTAGTGTAGTTTCACCTAGCATACCTATTGCATGTACCTCTTCTTCTAGGATTAATGATGATATTTGTTTGCTTAAGAAGAGTGTAGATTGTTTGGGCTCCACTTTGAGCCAATGTGTTGTGGGCCATACACGTTTGGAATCTTTGTTTCGAAAGAAACAAGTTCCATCTATTATGCATGCACACCCTCCACGGCATACACATGCTCCTCACGGACACCATCACACTATGTATGCTCATGTGTACACTTGTACACATTGTGGACGTAAGGGCCACCTTGCTAAATTTTGTTTTGATCGTATACATGATGAAAATTTAGCATCTAAATTTGTTTGGGTTAGAGAAGGGACTAACCCCCGTGGACCCAATAGAATATGGGTACCAAAGACCACCCCTCGTGTGTTTGATGTAGGTGTGGGCTCTCACATGACGTGAGAGTAGCGATACCTTGGAGTGGATGCGTTCCGAGCTTCATGGAAATCATTTGGATGCATCACTTTCAAGGGAAGGTTTGGTGGAGATGACCACCATGTTTTGGAGACAAGGAAAGTTGCCTTCTAGGTTTTGGTAACGATTCCTAACTCCTTATTTATGTTTGCATGCTTTCCATGTTTATCATTTATAGCATGTTTTATTGTTTTGAGATTATTATGAAAATGCCATGATTATTAGACCATTGACATGCATGTATAGCCTTTGAGACACCCATGTTTAATATGGACTATTATTTTTGTGTTCTCACCTTTGTTTAGCTATCATGTTTATTATAGCTCTAATATCATGTGAATTTACATAATAATCATGTTTATGCTTTTCATGTTCATTCATATCTTGTTTTATGCTTCATGTGTTGATTACTTGTTTAAATGTTAGTTTTCATTAAGACTAGGTATATACTTGTACATATAGTGGGCCACAAATAAATCTATATATGTTTGGGCTTGAATGCTTATTTGAACCCATTAGATGTGCTAGTATAGTCTAGTTTTGATGATTCACACATTTTAAACTTGTATTCCCATTTTTGGATTTGTTACATGTTTTTGTGTTTATGTTTAACTTCATGTATATGTCCATTTTATCCAAATTATTGTTATACATATACATCCTTTTGAGCCACGTGCCTTCATGCATATATCTTTGTGGACTCATTGTGTTTAGGATATGTATGTATACTTTAGTTTGTATAGGACATACATATACCTTGAAGATTAAATAGTTTTGATAAATTTCATGTTTTCATGTTTCAAGGAATTTCGTGCTTAAGTGTTTATTTTCATGATTATGATCTTCACATTGTATTTGTACACTCACATTTATTGTTTACTCATGTGTTTGTTTTCATGAGTCATATTTATGCTTAATTGATTATGAGTGTTGACTATTTGTGAATTTCATGTTTTCATGAAAAATATTTTTGTTTTATTCATTGCTTGAAGGATTTCGTACTAGTTTACAGATTTTTCAATAACTAGTTCGTATTCTTCATTTTGGTAGAGTTTTTCAAACATACTATTTTTCAAATCTATTTTTGAAAACCCCTACCTTCCACGGGCGGACGGATGGGCGATCATGCTCTTGTATGCTTTATATTGAAAATCATTTTAAACTTGGACATGATTGGGTGGTAGTTATATGATGTATACACTTGATTATTATTGTTGTTTCAATTGGTATCATTGAATTCTTTCAATTGGTATCAATTTTGACCTTTCTTGTATACTCATATATGTTTGTATGTATGTATGTATGTTTTTCAATTTCAATAGTATCAATTTGGATTGGTATTAAAATTTTTCATACATATATATTTTGTTTATGCTAAGCTTGAGCTTCAACTTTGTTTCAATTGATTCAATTTTCAATTGGTTTCTTTAACAAGCTTATGCATGTGTTTTGTTGGTATTTCATAAAGGGGGAGAAAATTTGATTTTCCTATTTCAATTGGTATTTGTATTTCCACTCCCTTGCTTTATGATAGAAAATAAAAAGTTTAAATTGATATCATATACTTAAAAGAAAAATACTCTCTTTTGATATCAAGATGCTTATTTGAATGTTTTTAAAAATTGGTATTTCAAAATTTTGTTTTAAAAGATAAATACAAATGTTTTGATTTATAGTGCCTATATGCAAGGAGAGCTTAACATCTCTTCTACATATAGATTCATGTTGAGTGTATCTTGTATTGAGGAGCTTGACATCTCTTCTTTATGTGGTACACGTGTGTAGGGGGAGCTTCACATCTCCTCTTATGCATTACATATCATGTGTTATGTGAGTTAGGGCTTGTCATCCCTTCTTCATGTAATGCATGTGTGTAGGAAAGTTAACTTAGCGTCTTCCTCTTCATGAATGTATATAGCATATACCATTTGTTGATCTATGTTACTTTCAATTGGTATCAAGATGCTTCTTTGACATTTTTTCAATTGATATCTTAATTGATTGTCGCCCCTATTTGGTTTTTGTTTTTGTTTTAGACAAAAAGGGGGAGAACATTTTTTTTACTAACCCTTTTGTTGATTCATTGTTTCGAACAAAAAGGGGGAGAAAATTTTATTTTGTTTTGATTGTTTACCCTTTGTTGATGATTGACAAAAAGGGGGAGAAAGATTTTGAGTTGTTTGAGTTTGATATATGCATATTTATGTTTTGCATATATTAAGTTTAATTTAGTTTTATTTTAATTGGTATCTAGAGCATGTTTTGTTTTTGAATATTTCATTGGTATCTAGAACCTTTTATTGTTTATGCATCTCTATGCATTCATGTTTAAGAGCCTTCATTGCATATTTATTATGTTTATTTGTTTATGCATGAGTTAAGGGGGAGCTTCTTTGAAGCTTAACTTTAATCCATGCATATATAACTCCATGAGTTTTGTCATCATCAAAAAGGGGGAGATTGTTGGCCCGAAGGCCTTCCACCCTAGTTTTGATGATGATTAACTCATGTAGTTATGTTTACTAATAATCTTGTGATTTTAGTTACAGATCATTAATCAAGATATTAGTTGGTGATTGCTTCAAAAAGAGGAGTTTGGAAGCCTTCACTTGGTGATTCCCGAGCCCGAGCGTCAAGATCATACATAGCCATGCTCGTTGGATCACGGTGTTTGGACCGAGTCGACTTGAAGATGAAGATCGTCAAGAAGACTTAGGTATCCATAGTTTAGTGTGTTTTAGATCCATTTGTAAAGCTTAGTATAGTTGATATGCTCAAGTGCACAACACACACAAGTTTATGTTTGGATTTGGTTTTCATGAATAGTAGATCAAAACAAGTTTAAATGGTTTTCATGTATATTAGATGTGTTCAATATACATACATGCTTCATATCTTATACAAACTTATTTTGATATGTCTATTCATGAGTTTTAGGAAAAATCAGATTTCCTATTGAAAAATCCAAGTTTGATAAAATACAAGTTTTGGTTTTTGGTAAAAATGATAAAACATAAAAATAGTTTCATATGCTTGATATTTGAGTTAAAATCTTTATCACATGTTTATATATCAATGCAAAATGAGAAAATTATTTTTGGGTATTTTTTCAAGAGATAAAAGAATTTTTAGAAATATTTTTAACATGTGTTTCTGTCCCAGAACAGTGGCTGACAGGCCAGGTCGGCCGACCGCACGGGTCGACCGCACCAAAGGCCGGTCGACCCTTGCGGTCGACCGACGTGCACAGGCTTGTGCACGTTTGGCAGACACAGGGACGGTCGGCCGGGCGGCCGACCGGATCAGAGAGCTTTGCTTTCTGTATCTGGGCGGTCGGCCGGGCGGTCGACCGGAAGCCCCAACGGTCATATTTCTGACCGTTGGCGGTCGGCCAGCCGGCCGACCGCTAGCCTGTCAGGCTGCCAGATCAGCCTAACGGCTAGTTTCTGTTTTGGCCTATATAAACCCCATTTCTTTGGGATTTTGGCTAGGGTTTTTACAAGAGAAAAATTGCTGTTTCCCTAGTGTTAAAAACAAGTTTTCAAAAGTGTTTTTGAGTTTTAAACTTTCAATCTTATTTGTTTTAGGTTTTTGGAAAAATCAAAGAAAAGAGTATTTTGGGAGATTTGTCTTGGCTTTCATTTCTATCTTTTACAAGAGTTTTCCCAAGTATTTTTCTTTGAGTTTCTGTTTTCCAACCACCTAGTTTTCCACACTTGAGCTATATCTTTTATCCTATTCTACTAGGATCTTGTTTTGTGAAAAAGTGAAAAGAGAGATTGTTTGAGGTTGTTGTAGCCTCCAAGTTGTACACCCTTGCTTTTGTTGTATCCCTCTTTGGTAGAGGTTGATCGGGTGATTGGTTTGCTCCCTCTTTGGTAGAGGTTGAGTTGGTTGGTTTGCTCCCTCTAGTGAGAGGTGGAGTTTGGTTTGTAAACCCTCTTCGGTAGAGGTGTTGGTTGTTGTATTGGCTACGGGCCTACCCCTCGGTTGTGAGGCGGTGTTTGAGAGAGGAGTTCGGTACTCCCTTTGTTGTATCAAATCCTCCTCGGTGGAGGTTCCCTCGGTGGGAGATAGTGTTTGGAAATCCTTCACGGTGGTGAAGGCGGGGATGTAGAGCTAGGGGCTCGAACCTTGAAACATATATTGTTGTTAGCGTTTGATCCATTGTCTCCTAACTCTCTCTCTTTTATTTGTGCATTGCATTATTCATATTGCCATATCATTCATACTTGTGTTGTGCCTTGCATTATTTCATATTGCTCATTCTTATATGCTTGGCTTGCTTGTGTGTGTGCCTCACTTGTACTTAACCACAAGAGCTTCATATAGCACCTCAACCCATATCTAGGGGAATCAAGAGGAGTTAGTCCAGAGCCCTTCACGGGGAATTCGGCTACACTTGTGTGTTGTATTAAGTGTGTTGCGAAATAGTTTTAAGCTTCCGCATTTAGCGCACTTAGTTTCTAGATTAGCACTTACACCTATTCACCCCCCTCTAGGTGTTTTTCAGGAGGTTATCTGTCAAAGACGTTCCTTAATTAAGTAACCACCAATCTTCGGGCTTTCGACCCTCAATCTCTTTCCTAGACACTGATTTGGCAGGAGTCAAATTCCGACACCTTCCCTCTTTAGGATAATCTCCTAGTGAGTTCGAGATGTCCCTAAGGCCAACGTCTATTAGATTTTACTTAGGCTTAGGTTGTGCGTGCTTGGAGATGGTTTGTGGGCTAAGGAAGGGTAATGACTTCCCCACCTTATCTTGAATTGGGTTTTGCCCTTAGAGTTAATTGTGCAAAGTGTGCAAGATATAGAAAAGTAACATTCAAAAGCAAATATCACCCAAAAATGTTTCCTAAACTATATGCTATGCATACGTACCTTGTCTCCAGCTCTCTTCAACAGTAATTGTAAAGTAAACGTAATTAGACAAATGCCTAGAATGCAAGTCTAAACGTTTTTAAGCAATTAACAATCACTCAAATTATTGTTAGATTAAAATAGGGATGGTGGATAGCAAAAATAGCAAGAATATAACATACAAAAACTTAATTTTTTGCGAGCAATATGTCTTGCAAAAAAGAGTTTTAGTAGTCCAATGAAATTTGAAACTCTTGCAAAGCAATTTCTTGAAATTCTGTTTCCTACTTTCGAGAGTAGGGACACAGAATTTGCAAGTCTTCTCTTGCAAAGCTTGAATGCTAGATCTGAATCTTCAAGTCCCTGAAACAACACACCAAACTTGTTAAAAAAATAAATATACCGTTCCCTCCCCGGCAACGGCGCCAAAAATTGATTGCTAAAATGAAAGAACAATCAAAGAGTTAAGAATTTACCGTGTAGCTTGTGGCTAACGGGTCATGTCCACGAGGAAGAATGCGATGGAAGCTTTTCGGTGATTCATTTAAAAACAAAGAATTGTGTTCGTTTTTTTTAGTTGAAAAGAGAATGGAAAGAAGGAGATAATTAAAAGAGAAATTGCAACTTTTAGAGAAGGCTTTGGAGAAGGTGATTTAAAAAGCTCGAAGATTGTTTTGTTAATTATAATAAGGAAGAAAATCTGGGCTCACTATCTCACTACTCAATCGTTCATTCTTCTATTGAAATCCTAAATGCCTCAACTGGATCATAGGCAAAACTTAAAGTTGATTTTTAGAAAGTTTGAAGTAAAGCACATAAGATGGTTGGAAGAGTTCAATCTTTTCTTTGAAAAATTGTTTAGAATCGAATATTAAATCATCAAGCGCGAAGAAGCAAGAATGAAGTAAAAATAGTTCAAGAAACGTTTATGAAAGAAGTGAGAGTTCAACAATCCAAACCCATCCTCATGTGCCTTCAAGAACACTTTCAAGAAGAAAGGCTTTAAGTAAGGCATGCAAATGATTCATTGGGTCTTTTTCTTTAAAAGCAGAAGAGAAGAAGAACTAGAGAGAGTTACAATAGTGAGCCCAGAAAACCGTTTTAGTTACTCATGGAAAACGAAGAAGAAAGCAAATAAATAATGCTAGCCATACCGTAATACGAGTGGAAGAAAAAGCAGCTCGATTCTTGTATTGATGTCACTTCAATCTTCAAGTACAAGCACTCAATCCTCTCTCTCACAAGTATTGATACTGGATTACAAATTAAAAAACAAGAATACAACTTTTGTGCTAGCTAACAAAGAACCTAAATCCTTAGAAAATAAACATCAATTCTAATCCTAGTCTTCGCTCCTATTTGCTTTGCTGAAACTGGTATTTATAGGAAAAAACTGAAAATCACCTAGAGGGGGGGGGTGAATAGGTGATAATGCTAATCAAAGGGCAATTTAAAAATTTAAAGCTATAACAATCACAATCAAGAATCACAAGATGAATGCAAGCAAGTAAGTATGATGAGCAAGTAATAAGTGCAAGCAAAGTAGAGTAAGAATTGCAAGAATGTAAACCAATCGCAAACACAAGGATATGTTATCGAGGTTCGAGCACCCAGCTCTACTCCCCGCCTTCCCCAGAAGGATTCCGACCACTTTCACTATCACAAAGATCTCAAATACAATGGAGTACCCAACTCCTACAATCTCAAGAACAAGTAATTATCTTGGTAGTCAAAAGACCACAAACTCTCTCTTTCAAATATCTCTTCCCTTACAAAGGTCCTTAGAGAATATTGAGTAGGAATGAAGCTCTTGTGTGTAAGGAGAAAAGAGAATTAAATCAAAGAGTATTTGAAAAACCCTTCAGAAAATCAGTGAGAAATTCAGCACAAAAACCAAGAAACAAGCCTCTTTTGAAAGCCTTAAACTTTTGAATTTTCTAGCAATAATTGTTGTTACCAATCTCTCCCCAAACACCCCTATTTATAGGAGAGGGCTAGGATTTAGGGATAAAACATAATTACTGATGTTTAGGAGGTAATTAGATCAAAATATATCCTTAAACGAATTTTTAAACACAAAAGACAAAAATAAACAGCTCTTAAAAATCTGCCCGTTACTGTTCAAACGGTCAGATCGGTCGACTGGGCCGGTCGACCGGTAGTACAAAAATTCGACCGTTATAGGCTAGCGGTCGACCGACCCGGTCGACCGATAAAACCTGTGAGCAAAAACAATAGTCCGGTCGACCGCCCCGGTCGACCGACAGACATGCACATGGATACGTGCATCTGCCAGAACTTCGGTCGACTGGTCCGGTCGACCGGACCAGACTGACACAGACTCGGTCGACTGCCCCGGTCGACCGGATCAGGTCAAAAATTGATTTTAGAAAAGAAAACAAAGAGGATTTTGATTTTAACAAAAATACTTTTGAACAGGGAATGGTATAAAACATAAATATATATCTGTAGGCAAAAACTTGTATGCAAATATTTTTGTATAATTTATAAGAAATTATTTTGGAATAAGCATGTGCGCAAAAACGTGTGTGATAGAGCTTCAAACCTATCCACTATTCTTTAACATACTATAAACTGAAAAACAAATTACATGAAGACTTCTTGAGCTATCTTCAAGTCTTTGAGCCATCCAATGCCTTGCTAGTGCCTTCTCTTCTATGATCCTTCCTTGATGTGCAATTTGCCTTCCTTGCTTTGTGGAACTTAGAAGTTCTTGCAATAGCTAAGCGAATGGTCTCTAAACATGGTACAAACCTGAAACTTATCTTAACAAACTTGTTAGTACCAAATAGCACTAATTTGGTTTGTCATCATCAAAACACAAAACAATTTGAAGAGTGTAACCTCTTGGGCCAACAATCTCCCCCTTTTTGATGATGACAAAACAAATAGGCTATTAACAAAAATATAGGGAGGAGAAAACTCCCCCTCAAATTATGCTATACATAAAACACAAGAATATGCTCTAGATACCAATAATTGAAATGATGCACCAATTATTGAAACACAAAAATTTCTCTTGATACCAAAAATACCAAAACAACTAAAACACAAGAATACATGAATTCAAAAACTCATACATACATAAACATAAAACTCATAAAACAAATCTTTAAAATTAAAGCATATAAATTCATATGGAACCAAGACCAAATGAACTTATTTTTGTCATGTAAACTTATTCTCCCCCTTTTTGTCATACATCAAAAAGGGTTATGAAAAACATGTCTATTCAATAATACAAACATTAAGTTCTCCACAAATAAACGAAAATCTAGCAAAATCAAGGGGTTTAGTGAAAATATCGGCTAGTTGTAAATCCGTGGAAACATAATCAATATCTATATCACCTTTCTCAAAATGATCTCTAAGAAAGTGATATCTAATCTCAATGTGCTTGGTCTTACTATGTTGATTTGCATTTTTGGTCATGTGTATAGTACTAGTATTATCACAAAATATTTTTATATGATCAAAGTGCAAATCAAAATCAAGGAGAGTATGTTTCATCCAAAGGACTTGTGCACAACAAGCCCTCGCGGCAACATACTCCGCCTCGGCGGTTGAGAGAGCTACGGAATTTTGTTTCCTAGAGGACCATGAAACAAGACAATTACCAAGAAATTGACATGTCCCACTAGTACTCTTTCTATATACTCTACAACCCGCATAGTCGGCATCCGAATAACTAGTCATAGAAAAATCTATAGTTTTCGGATACCAAAGACCCATTCCAATAGTGCCCTTAATATAACGAATAATGCGTTTTACCGCAATAAGATGAGACTCTTTAGGACCCGATTGAAATCTAGCACAAAGACACACACTAAACATGATATCCGGCCTACTTGCCGTCAAATATAAAAGACTTCCTATCATGCTTCTATATAATTTAATATCAACATTTTTACCTTGTTCATCCTTATCAAGCTTGGTTGTAGTTGCCATTGGAGTGTTGCAAGCCTTTGATCCTTCAAGCCCAAACTTCTTTACTAGCTCCTTTGCGTACTTGGCTTGGTTAATGAAGGTTCCGTCTTGCAATTGCTTGATTTGGAGTCCAAGGAAGAAATTTAGCTCAACAATGGAAGACATTTCAAATTCTATTTGCATTACCTTCTCAAAATCCTTGCATAAAAGCTCATTAGTAGATCCAAAAATTATATCATCAACATAAATTTGTACAATTAAAATATCATTATCAACATGCTTAGTAAAAAGAGTTGTGTCTACTTTGCCTTTAATAAAATCATTTGAAATGAGAAAACTAGAAAGCCTTTCATACCAAGCTCTTGGAGCTTGTTTCAATCCATACAAAGCTTTATCAAGTTTAAAAACAAAATCGGGATGAACATGATCAATAAAACCGGGAGGTTGAGAAACATAAACTTCTTCATTAATAAAACCATTTAAAAATGCACTTTTTACATCCATTTGAAAAAGTTTAAAATTTTTAAAACATGCAAAAGCTAGTGTCATCCGTATGGCTTCAAGCCGTGCTACGGGTGCAAAGGTCTCCTCAAAGTCAATTCCCTCAACTTCAGTGTAACCTTGGGCCACTAACCTAGCTTTATTCCTAATGACATTTCCGGACTCATCCATCTTGTTTCTAAAGATCTACTTAGTACCAATTATTGGTCTATCGTGGGGCTTAGGAACAAGGTGCCAAACTTGGTTGCGCTCAAATTGATTGAGTTCCTCTTGCATGGCAAGCAACCAATATGGGTTCGTCTCAGCTTCGAGAATGCCTTTGGGTTCAAAATGAGAAATGAAAGCAAAGTTACCACATAGGTCATGGAGTTTGGAGCGCGTTGTGACTCCTTTAGATGCATCACCCAAGATGAGCTCCTTAGGATGATTTGTAGCGTATCTCCAAGCTTTAGGAAGCGGTTGAGTGCTTTCCTCCTTATCCTCTTGAACTTCACCAATAGGGTCTAGCTTTTCTTCTTGAGCGGGTGAGTCCTTCAAGGATAGTCTCTCCATGTCTTCACCTAATGGTTCAATCTCTACAATATTCTTAACAACCACATTAGATTCTTCAAATTTAACATGCATGGATTCTTCAATGGTTTGAGAAGATCTAATGAAAACTCTATATGCTTTGCTAGTAGAGGAATATCCAACAAAGATAGCCTCATAAGCCTTAGCATCAAATTTACCCAAATTATCCTTAGTATTCAAAACAAAACACTTGCATCCAAAAACTTTAAAATATGCAACAATTGGTATTCTAGAATGATACATTTCAAAATAAGTTTTTGAAGAATTTTTGCATAAATAAATACGATTCGATATATAGCATGCGGTGTTTACGGCCTCGGCCCATAAATATTGAGGGAGGTCATATTCACTTATCATTGTCCTAGCCATCTCTTGAAGTGTTCTATTTTTCCTTTCTACAACTCCATTTTGTTGTGGAGTTCTAGGACAAGACATTTCATGCTTAATTCCCTTTTCATCACAATAAGTCATGAAGAGTTGGTTAACAAACTCACCACCTCTATCACTTCTTATTCTCAAAATCGGAAAACCCTTTTCTTTTTCAACTCTTTTTCGAAAAATCTTAAAATGAGAAAAAGTTTGATCTTTATTTTGTAAAAAGAAAACCCAAGTAAAACGGGAGAAATCATCAACCAAAACAAATGCAAATCTACTTCCATTTAAACTCTTAGTTTTAGTTGGTCCAAAAAGATCCATATGAATTAATTCTAAAGGCCTAGTTGACATGATATCCTTGATTGGTTTAAAGGAAGACTTGGTTTGTTTCCCAAGTTGGCACGCACCACAAATGCGGTCTTTCTCAAAATTCAAGCAAGGTATACCCTTCACCAATTCCTTTGAATTAATCCTAGAAATATGGTCAAAAGATGCATGTCCTAATCTTCTATGCCAAAGCCAAGAATTTTCATCAAAAGCATTCAAGCATTTAGTAGAACAATCTAAATTAAGCATGTCAATGATATAAACATTATTATCACGAAAACCGGTAAGAATACAAACATCGGATTTAACATCAAAAATCTTGCATGAGGAATCATCAAAAAAAACTTTAAGTCCACGGTCACAAAGTTGACTAATGCTAAGCAAATTATGTTTTAAACCATCTACTAAAACAACATTCTCAATAATAGGAGATGCACCAATTTGAATGTTACCTATACCGATGATAGTTCCTTTGGAGTCATCCCCGAAGGTGACGGTGCCACCTTCCATGTACCTTGATAGGGTTGTGAAGTTGTTGATGTCCCATGTCATGTGTCTTGAACAACCACTATCAAGGTACCACCGCTCCCTACGTCTTGGAGCTTTGGTGTGTACCTACATCAAACAATTTAAGACTTGATTTTGGTACCCACATTTTCTTGGGTCCTCTAGGGTTAGTGTCATGAACCCAAACAAGATTATTTGTTCTATTTAGTTGATCATAGCAAAACTTAGCTAAATGTCCATTTTTACCACAATATGTGCATCTATACACTCTACCATATTTAAAAGCATAGTGAGTGTGTGATTTGTGAGCATGAGCATTGTGAGCATGAGCATGAGAGGTGTTAGCATGAGAATTTTTAGCTTGTGAAGTGTTAGCATGTGAAGTGTGCTTTTTAGAAAACATGTTCTCAAGTTTCTTAGTATTGAAAGCACAATCATTTAACACTTTTTCGAAATCAATCATTTTGGATTTAAAAGAAGAAATTTCTTTTTCATCAATAATAGGAGATTTTGCCTTACATGTACTCTTGTAGGCACCAAATTCTTTTTGCATGGAAATGAAATTAGAAGAAACATCATCTTTTTCTTTAGAAACAATGGCAAGTTGATTCTTAAGAAAAGCAACTTCTTTTTGTAATTTTAAGCATTCAAGTTTCTTATTATCATAAGTTTCAGAAAGTTCTACAAAGGCATGAACTAGAACTTCCTTACTTAGTTCATCGTCTTCATCATCAAGGGATTGAGGGGTTACCTTAGGTGTGTTTGCCATGAAACACATATTAGCTTGATCCACCTCCTCTTCGGACTCGCTTTCCGAATCCCATGTTGCTTTGTAGGCTTTCTTCTCCTCCGGTTTCTTTGGCTTGAAGGAGGAAGTCATCTTCTTCTTGAACTCCGGACAATCCGCCATGATATGTCCGGGTTTGCGGCAATTATAGCAAATGATCTTCCGCTCCTCTTTGCCTTCGAATCTTCTCCGAAAGTTGAACTTGTTCTTTCGGTACAACCTCTTGACATTCCACACAAGTAGAGTTAGCTCCTCATCTTCTTCTTCGTCTTCATCATCGTCATCATTGGTGGATGAAGTCTTGAAGGCTATGGATTTTTTCTTTGAGGTAGTGGCTTCATCTCTTACCTTCTTCTCCATCTCATGGGTCTTTAGGTTCCCAATGAGACTAATGATGTCCATCTCGTCCTTGTCGTTCAACTCCTTTAAGGTGGTGGCCATGATCTCCCATGAAGAAGGAAGAGCCCGTATCACTTTGCGCACCTTTTGATCGTTGGAGATGACGTCACCTAATGAAGAAAGACCATTTGTAATTTTAGTGAAACGAGTAATCATACAATCAATGGATTCATCATCAAGCATTTTAAATGATTCATATTGGGACCTCAAGAGATCTATTTTAGCTCTCTTGACTTGTGAAGTCCCTTCGTGTGTGACCAATAAATGTTGCCAAATCTCATAGGCGGATTGGCAATGAATTACCCGTGTAAGGTCATCCTCATTCAAGGCGGTTAATAGGGAGTTTTGGGCTTTGGAGTTAGCCTCATATTCTATAAAGTTGAAGTCGGTCCAAGTGCTCTCATCACTATCGGGTGCTACATAGGGTTTAGTCAAGGACTTGGCCACTAAGCTACCCAAAGATTGCAAAAATATAGTCATCCTAACCTTCCAAATTGGGAAATTAAGTCCATCAAATTTAGGAGGAGTTTTGATGTTATCGGCCATGTTTACTAGTGATGAATGAATGAATGAATGTTGATTAGTAAATATTAAGGATCTCTCTATGGATGTTAAGCCAAACCTAGAGTCCAAGCTCTGATACCAATTGAAAATCACCTAGAGGGGGGGGGTGAATAGGTGATAATGCTAATCAAAGGGCAATTTAAAAATTTAAAGCTATAACAATCACAATCAAGAATCACAAGATGAATGCAAGCAAGTAAGTATGATGAGCAAGTAATAAGTGCAAGCAAAGTAGAGTAAGAATTGCAAGAATGTAAACCAATCGCAAACACAAGGATATGTTATCGAGGTTCGAGCACCCAGCTCTACTCCCCGCCTTCCCCAGAAGGATTCCGACCACTTCCACTATCACAAAGATCTGAAATACAATGGAGTACCCAACTCCTACAATCTCAAGAACAAGTAATTATCTTGGTAGTCAAAAGACCACAAACTCTCTCTTTCAAATATCTCTTCCCTTACAAAGGTCCTTAGAGAATATTGAGTAGGAATGAAGCTCTTGTGTGTAAGGAGAAAAGAGAATTAAATCAGAGAGTATTTGAAAAACCCTTCAGAAAATCAGTGAGAAATTCAGCACAAAAACCAAGAAACAAGTCTCTTTTGAAAGCCTTAAACTTTTGAATTTTCTAGCAATAATTGTTGTTACCAATCTCTCCCAAACACCCCTATTTATAGGAGAGGGCTAGGGTTTAGGGATAAAACATAATTACTGATGTTTAGGAGGTAATTAGATCAAAATATATCCTTAAACGAATTTTTTAAACACAAAAGACAAAAATAAACAGCTCTTAAAAATCTGCCCGTTACTGTTCAAACGGTCAGATCGGTCGACTGGGCGGCCGACCGGTAGTACAAAAATTCGACCGTTATAGGCTAGCGGTCGACCGACCCGGTCGACCGATAAAACCTGTGAGCAAAAAACAATAGTCCGATCGACCGCCCCGGTCGACCGACAGACATGCACATGGATACGTGCATCTGCCAGAACTTCGGTCGACTGGTCCGGTCGACCGGACCAGACTGACACAGACTCGGTCGACTGCCCCGATCGACCGGATCAGGTCAAAAATTGATTTTAGAAAAGAAAACAAAGAGGATTTTGATTTTAACAAAAATACTTTTGAACAGGGAATGGTATAAAACATAAATATATATCTGTAGGCAAAAACTTGTATGCAAAATATTTTTGTATAATTTATAAGAAATTATTTTGGAATAAGCATGTGCGCAAAAACGTGTGTGATAGAGCTTCAAACCTATCCACTATTCTTTAACATACTATAAACTGAAAAACAAATTACATGAAGACTTCTTGAGCTATCTTCAAGTCTTTGAGCCGTCCAATGCCTTGCTAGTGCCTTCTCTTCTATGATCCTTCCTTGATGTGCAATTTGCCTTCCTTACTTTGTGGAACTTAGAAGTTCTTGCAATAGCAAAGCGAATGGTCTCTAAACATGGTACAAACCTGAAACTTATCTTAACAAACTTGTTAGTACCAAATAGCACTAATTTGGTTTGTCATCATCAAAACACAAAACAATTTGAAGATTGTAACCTCTTGGGCCAACAAAAACCAATAGGGGGAATCCCGGGAAGATTGGGGGAGCAAACGCTCCCCCAACTGACTCCACTTGGCCGCGAAAACGCGGCTAGGGCCGCATTTCCGCGGCCCTGGTGTGGCCATGTGGCCACACCCAATTGGAGGAGAATACTGGTTTGATGATTTGCCCGTATCTTCTGCTGGTTTCTTGTTTCTGCTCCAAAAGTTGACGAAGCAATCTTTGATTGTGTGGCTTCAACCGCTTGATTCAGGGAGGATTCTTCTCAACCTCTTGATATGCCAAGATTTTGCCCTGATTCCTTTATTTCGAATTTATTCTGAATTAAGTCAGAATTTGGTGGGCTTTTGGGCTTGTTTCTCTTTTCTTTCTTTTAGCACTTGGGCCTACATTTAACAAAGAAAAAGAAGACTTATTAATAGGATTTATTAGCTAAAAAGTATGGTAAGGTCACAATGTAAATGCAATATATGTGACTAATCATACTGTCTCTCTCTCTTACATTGTGCATTGATTCATATTATCATATCATATACATGCTTGTATTGTTTGTGTGTGCCCATACTTGTGTTTAACCAAGAGAGCTTTACATAGCACCTCACCTCTTATTTAGAGGAATCAGAGGAGTTAGTCCAGATTCCTTCACTGGGAATTCGGCTACACTCGTTGGTTACACTAAGTGTGTTGCATTAAGTTTTTAATTTCGCATTATTGTTCATTAGATTAGCCTTACACCTATTCACCCCCCCTCTAGGTGTATTTTTAATTGGTATCAGAGCCTACGCTCCTGATATTAGGTTTAACCACCTAGGAGTGTGATCTTGGTTGCTAATCTATCATTTGCATTTGCACACATTTTGTTTGCACTCATGGATAGCCCTCCCATGTTTGATATCTCTAAAATTGACACATGGAAGGTTTTGATGAGTTGGCATTTGAAAGCCATAGGTTATAAAGTTTACCTTGCCATTACCAAGGAATCCTACCTTAGTGATAGCAAGCATATAAAGGCCAATGCACTTGCCCTAGAGGCACTTAGAAAATCACTTAGCAAAGAATAAATAAATATGATTTCTCATTGTGTTTTCGCCTTTACAGTGTGGAACATCTTGACCTCTCCAAAGCTTCAATTGTCAATCCAAAAGGAGAAGGAATCTAGTGGAGAAGAGTCCGACCAACATTGCTTCATGGTCCAAGGGAATGACTCCCTTGAAGTACATTCGGACACTCAACTAGATAGTGCTAGTTCTTCTTGTGATGATTATATTGATGCCGATGCATTGAATGAAGAACTATCTATTGTTTGTGAGAACCTCCTTGAAAAATATAAGGCTTTGAAAAAGAAAAGTTTTGGACTTAACAAAGTAAATAAGGATTTGTGTTCAAAACTAGATTTGATTTTGCAAGAGAAAGTGGAGATTTCTAATGAAAGGAATTCATTAAAGTCCAAACTTGAACTTGCCTTAAATAAAAATAAGATTTTGAAAAGTAAAAATGACTGTGAAAATGTTTTGAAGAAAAATGAGGATTTAACTTCAAAACTTGATTTTGTTATAAAAGAAAATGAATCTTTGGAAAAAAAATTTCTTCTATTTCAAAAGAGCTAGATTTGTTTTCAAAGAAAATACTACTTTACAAAATGATATTCATTCTCATGTTTGCTATGCTAGTGTAGCTTCACATTTTAGCTCACCTATTGCATGCACCACTTCTTCCATGATTAAAAATGATATTTGTATGCTTAAGAAGAGTGTTGATTGTTTGGGCTCCACTTTGAGCCAATGTGCTTTGAACCATACACATTTGGAATCTATGTCTTGAAAGAAGCAAGTTCCTCCTATGCATGCACACAAACCACGGCATACACATGCTCCTCACGTTCACACTCAACACACTATGTATGCTCATGTGCACACTTGTACACATTGTGGACGTAAGGGCCACCTTGGTAAATTTTGTTATGATAGGATACATGATTCTAATTTAGCAAATAAGCTTGTTTGGGTTAGGAAAGGAGCTAACCCCCATGGACCCTAAAGAGTATGGGTACCAAAGACCACTCCTATTTTATTTGATGTAGGTGTGGTCTCTCACTTGACGTGAGAGTGATGGTGTCTTGAGGTGGATGCGTTCCGAGCTTAAAGAGGACAATTTGGATGCATCACTTTCAAGGGGAGTTTGGTGGGAGGATCACCATGGTTTGGAGATATGGAGATGTGCCCTATTGGTTTTGGTAACGATCTCTAACTCCCATTTATGTTTATATGCTTTTCATATTGCTGATTTTTAGCATGTCATGTTTTAATGCTCATTATGCCATATGCCATGTTTATTAGTCCTATGACATACTTGATTAGTATTTGAGACACCCATGTTTATATGAATTTATATTTAGTGTTCTCACTTTAGTTTAACTATTGTGTATATCATAGATCTAATGTATGTGCATTTACATAATGATCATATAAGTTTTGTTTTGATGTTTCATGTTTTGATTACATGTTTAGATGTTAATTTTCATTAAAACTTGGATATATACTTGTACAACTAGTGAGCCACAAATAGATTATTATATGATTGTGCTTGAATGCTTATTTGTACTTATTAGATGTACTAGTATAGTCTAGTTTTGATGATTCATACATTTTGACTTGTATTCCATATTTTTGACATGTTTTTCATGTTTATGTTAAACTTCATGTATATGTCTATTTTGTCTAAACTATTAGTTATACATATACATCCTTGAGCCACTTACCTTCATGCATATACTTTTGTGGTCTCGTTCATATTTGGATATGTATGTATACTCTAGTTAGTACAAAACATACATATACCTTGAAGGATTCTAGTTTTCATGATTTTCATGTTTTAAGGAATTTCACGTTGAGCTTGATTGCCTATTTTCATGATGATGTGTTTCACATAACTCTTATACACTCACTTTACTTAATGTTTTCTCATGATTTTATTTTCATGAGTATGATATGTGCCTTATAGATTTTGAGTGTTGATGATCGTGTGACTTACATATTTTTCATGAAATATAATTTTGTTTTATTCCTTACTTAAAGAATTTCGTACTAGTTTACAAGTTTATCATTAAACTAGTTGCGGTATTCTTCATATGGTAGAGTTTTCAAACGTGTTATATTATTTTCAAACTTATTTTTGAAAATCCCTACCCATCCAAGGGCGGTTGATTGGGCGACCATGGCTTATATGCTCATTATTGAAAATCTATTTAAAACATGTGCATGAAATGGGTGGTAGGAAGTATGAGTTATATACTTGATTCTCATTATAGTTTCAATTGGTATCATTGTATCTTTTCAATTGGTATCACTATTAACATTCATTTTGTATATTCATATATTTTTTTATATGTATGCTTAAACTTCAAATAGTATCAATTTTGATTGGTATTAAATTTTTCATACATATACATATGTTTTATTTGTGCTTACTATATCTCTATATCTTTGAGCATAAATTTTGGTTATGCTAAGCTTGATTCTATAAATGACAATTATATTTCAATTGATTATTTTTCAATTGGTATCTTATACAAGCTTATGCATCATCTTGTTTGGTATTTCATAAAGGGGAAGAAAATTCATATTTCACCTTTCAATTGGTTTTGTTTACATTTGGTATCTTACTCACATACTTTATGTTGAAAAATGATTAAAAAATGATATTGATTTTTTAATTTGGTATCATACGCTCCTAATGAAAATTATTTTCAATTGGTATATGTTTCATTTTCAATATTGGTATTAAAAATATTAAATTGATATTATTCTCTATTTGGTATCTCTATTGTAAAATGAGTTTAGTGTTTAATTAAAAAGATTGGTTTATGTTTTTCATTTGGTATCAAAAGTGTAAAATATTTTCAATTGGTACTAATTTTACAATTGGCATCAAGATTACCTTCATGTTTATATCCTTCAATTGATATCAAAATTTTTGTTGGTTTCTTCAAAATGTTTAGTTTATTTTCAATTGGTATCATCATTTAGTATCATGATGTTTCTAGTATACCTTTGCACTAAATTGATATATATTTTTTCAATTGGCATCATAATGTTTTGATTTGATTTCACCCCTTGTTGATTTTTTGTTTCGGACAAAAAGGGGGAGAGCATTGTTTTATTGTTTACTTTAACCCCTTTGTTAATAATTGACAAAAAGGAGGAGAAGTATTTTAGTATATATGCATGTTTATTTAATTTTATATCATAGTCTATATTAAAAACATGTGTTTTGTGTTTTGTTGATATTGGTATCAAGAGCATGGATATTAGTATCAAGAACATATTTTATTGTTTTGTTTTCTTGGTATCAAGAGCTTTTATTGAAATTTTTATTGGTAGCAAGAGCAATTATTTAAGAACATGTTTATTTTAAAATTTGGTATCAAGAGCATGTTTATTTCATTGTTTTTATTGTTTTATGCATGTTTATGTATATTCATGTTTAACATTTATTGCATATCTTTATAGTTTATTGCTATGCATGAGTTAAGGGGGAGCTTCTATGAAGCTTAACTTTAATCCATGCATATATAACTCCATGAGTTTTGTCATCATCAAAAAGGGGGAGATTGTTGGCCCAGTGACCTTCCACTCTAGTTTTGATGATGATTAACTCATGTAGTTATAGTTTACTAATAATCTTGTGATAGTTAGCTTCAGATATTTAGCCAAGATATTAGTAGGTGATTAGCTTCAACAAAGGTGTTTTAGAGCTTTCACATGGTAATTCAAGAGCTCGAGCGTCAAAGTTCACATCTAGCACTCGGTTGGAGTCAAGCTCGGTGAATCGCGTTTGGATCGAGTCAACTTGGAGACGGCGTTCTACAAGAAGGCTTCGGTTTGTTTAGTTAGGATTTTGTTTAGATCCATTATAAAGATTAAATAGTGTGATATGCTCAAGTTCACAACACACACACGTTTCATGTTTTGGTTTTGGTTTTCGGTTTAACCGATCGTGGTTTTCATGAATAGATAGAATCAAAACAAGTTTACATGGTTTAATGTATATTAGATTTGATCTATATACATCTATGCTTCACATACTTAGAAAAACATATTTTGATACACTATTCATGTGTTTGGAGTTTTGTATTTAGACAAAACCTATTTTTGGTTTTTAAGTCAAAAATATAGATATAATATATTTCATGTATATTGGATTCTATCCATATATTATATGCTTCAAAGTTATTTAAATATCATGTTTTTGGATTTACATGAGTTTTGGAGAAATCAGATTTCCATTTTTAAAATCCTAGTCTTGGAAAATACCGTTTTTGGTTTAAGGCAAAATTTTCAAGTCACAAAAATGGTTCAAAAAGTTTGAAATATGTGTTGAATTTTTGTCACACATGTTTGTATTTTAAAGATATAACATGAACTAATTTTTGTGGAATTTATGTATTTTTATGGGATTTAATTGATAATAAAAACTCAAGTTTTTAAGTCCCAAAATATGCTGACTGGCTTACTGCCGGTTGACCACAGCAGTAGTCGATCAACCGGTGCGGTCGACCGACGTGCACAAGCGTGCACGCCAGCATTGGGCTGGTGGCCGGTCGACCGAGACGGTCGACCGTCCAGAGAGCTCTGCTCTCTGTATCCAGCTCCGGTCGACCGGCTAGAGAGCCGTTGCTCTCTGGATCTGGGGACGGTCGACCGAGTGGTCGACCGCTGGGCTGAACGGTCAAAAATGTGACTGTTGGCCGGTCGACCGGCCGGTCGACCGGAAGGGCAATCTGGCCCTTTCAACTGCCAACGGGCAGATTTCCAAATGGGTTATAAATACCCCGTTTGAGTTGGTTTTTCATAAGATTTTTAAGAGGCAAAATTCCCATACATTCTAGTGTTTTGATACAAGTTTTCAAAAGAGCTTTTAAGCTTAATGATTTGATCTTTATTTTGTTTTAAAGGGTTGGAAAATTCAAAGAAAAAGAAAGTCTTTGGGATTGCTTTTGATCTTCACTTTAAATTCATTCTAGAAGTTTTCCCAAGAGTTTTTCTTTGTGATTTTGATTTTCAAACTTTTTATTTCTCACACTTGAGCTTATCATTCTATCCTATCTATTAGGATATTTGTTTTAGTGAGAAAATTGTTTTGTGGTTGAAATAGAGCACCAAGTTGTAAACCATCCATCTTTGTGATATCCCTCTAGTGAGAGGTGATTGAGTTGTTATCCCTCAAGTGTGAGGTGATTGTGGAAGTAGTGTTTGGCTCCCTCTAGTGAGAGGTAGAGATTGTGTTGGAATCCCTCAAGTGTGAGGTGATTGATTTGTTGTTTGGCTAAGTACCTATCCCTCTAAGAGTAGAGGTGATTTGTTTGTGCCTTGCCTCTAGTGAGAGGTTGTATTTGTTGGAGAGTGGAGTTGTGTACTCCCAATTGTATTTGCCCCAAATCCTCAGTGGAGGTTCCCTGTGTGGGAAGTCCTGTGTGGACGAGTTAGTGGAAATCCTTCTATGTGAAGGCGGGGACGTAGAGCTGTGTGCTCGAACCTCGAAACTTATCTCGGTGTTTGCGTTTGATCCACTTTCTCTTACTCTCTCTCTTACATTATGCATTGATTCATATTGTCATATCATATACATGCTTGTGTTGTTTGTGTGTGCCCATACTTGTGTTTAACCAAGAAAGCTTTACATAGCACCTCAACTCTTATTTAGAGGAATTCAGAGGAGTCAGTCCAGAGCCCTTCACCGGGAATTCGGCGACACTCATTGGTTATACTAAGTGTGTTGCATTAAGTTTTTAATTCCTCATTATTGTTCATTAGATTAGCCTTACACCTATTCACCCCCCTCTAGGTGTATTTTCAAAAAGCTGGGAGGAGAGTTTTTAGGGTTGTTTAGGTTAGTTGTTCTTCTTCTTCCTCTTTTGTATTTTTCATTTCTTATAGACCATGTAATAGGAAAGAGGGTAGTTCATAGGATGAAAGCAAGAGTGCTTGTAATGGAGGATGACACTCTATGAAAGGTCCTCTCTTTATCTCTACTTGTATTCTTCTCTCTAACTCCTTTTACATGTTTAGCTAATTTTCTTCTCATGGAAACTAATTACTAACCACTAACTTGTTAAGTTTTTATTTTATAATCCACATGAATCTAATAGCCTCTACTTGACTTTGCTCTTGCAAGAGCCATTGATGGTTCATGATGATGGATTCTAACACAGCATCCTAACACTCTAACAAGCTAACATTACTTTATTCCATACTTGCTCTTATTTAGTTTTGATGGTTTAAGTGTAGCTTACACTTGTTTGTTGAGTTTGGATGTGATGAGTTACCGTATGGGTCATTCTTTGAAATGCTCTTGAACCAAGGACTAGTGATGGCTAAAGATACATGTGAGGCAACTATCACTAAGAGGTTAGCATGGTTAGTGGAGCCATTAGTAGTTAGTTGCCATGAGTTTTCTTTCCTTTTTTACTTTGTTTTATAAATAATTTCAAAAAATCACAAATATCTTATCTTATATGTTCCCACTTCTTCGTGTTTCACCATGCTCTTCTCTTTCCATTCTTTGTTTTCTTTTCCTTTGATTCTTTAAAATATTAAAGAAACTTTAACAGATACGTGAACATATCGCGAAAGCTTCTATCTCCTCCTGTCCTTGTGGATTCGACCCGTTTTAGCCTCTATGTTATAACAGAAGTATCGAGAAAGCTAAAGTGCACACACTTTAACTCTTGATTTTAAAAATGACACTTTTCGTGCACAGTTTTCCCCCAATCAAAATTTTGGCGCCGTTGCGGGGGATGGGAACGGTTTGTTTTCATGTTTTTGTTAACTTTTCTTTTTTGTTTCTGAGTACAGATAACAATTTTCAGAATCTAACAACAGCAGAATCTCACATTCCCCTGTTTCTCCTTCCTCAAGAAAGCAAAGAGTTGTTGCCTGCTTCTTTTTCAGGGGGTATCTTCAATTGTATATATCTGTGTATTCTACTACTAGTTTTCTGTTTTGATTACTTGTGCATTATAATAATTAAGAACTAAGCTACGAAAATTAGATGCTTTAAAATGATTTAGACATTTGCATCTAGGCACGTGTCGATTTCAATTCCAATATATACTGTATTTTATTCTTGTATTGTTATGATCTTGACGGAGGTGTATATATTGCATTGCATATAGCTTAGGACAAATACTTAAGTGATTTTCTTGCTTTTTTTTATTCATTCTTATCTATATTGCACAATTGCACGAATTGAAATTAAGGGTAAAACCCAACACAACATAAGGTGGGGAAGTTATTTCCCTCCCTTAACCCAAAAATCACCTCCCCACTCACACGACCCAAGCCTTAATAAAATTTGCTAGACGTTGGCCCCTAGGGATATCTTGGACTCATTTAGGAGATTGACCTAAGGAGAAAGTTGTTAGAGTTTGACTCTTGTCAAATCGGTGTCCAAGGTTGGGGATTGAGAGGCAAAATCTCGAAGAACAGTAGTTTGGCATAATTAGACCCGTTGCTCCAGCACAGATACCTCCCACTAGTCTTGTCTCTACCTGACCGATTAACTTATGGTCAGATTTCTACAAGGTACCCTCATGAACTGTCTAACCAGTTAGGAGTCATCTAGGTCTAAGTCAACCCTAGGATAAACTTGTTTTCTTTTTCTCTTTCTTTTTCTTTATTTATTTATTTATTTGTTTGTTTATTTTTCTTTTTTTGTAAATTATGATAAAATGGAATATAACAAAAAAAATTTCCAACCAAATGAATCCATTTTAACTTGACCTTATTTGACTCGGATAACTCTGACCCGACTATGTGCAACATGAACCATATCCCCAATCATTTGACTATAATTTTTAAAATAATTTTCACTCTTCACAGAGTCAATGGAGATTCACCTCCCCCGAATCAAATTTTCAACCACCTTGTCCACAATTTTCGTAATTCCCTGATTTTGCTTACTATACTTCTTTTCCATAACCACCCTCTGAAGAAAAATTCAGTTTAGAAAGGAGTATGGAAGCCATGCTTGAGTCTCAACAACAAATTCAAAATTTGCTCAATTCACAATCTTTCTCACATCAAACTTCATATATTCGTTTTCTAGAACATCCAATTGATGAAACATCTGAGCAAGAAAAGAGTTTGGATGTCTTTTGTGAAATAGTACTACAATTTCAAATATATTGGACTCATCATGTCAACCAAATTTTCAAGAGTCATACTCATCATTTCCAGTCGAACCGGTTCAAAATGAACAACCATTCATACTGAAAATGAATATGGAACTCTTGCGTGAGTCCGAGCAACAAATGCAAAATATGATGGACTCATGACTTCACCATAATTTTCAAAACCAACTTCCATACTCACTTTTTCAAGAAGAACCAATTGTAAAGAGTATGGAAGACATGATTCAGACTCAAAATTTTGTTACCCGGCCTATCAGTAGGTTAGACTTAATAATGAGTGAATTGATCAATGAGAATGAGGAAAGTCTTTCTTGTCAACCTTTGACCAATTCTTATATACTTAACTCTATCGATTGGACCCAAGAATCATGTTATTTTGGAAACTAAGATTCAATTTCAGCCCATACATATGAACTTGACCAAACTCCAAGTTTTGAAAGTTGCATTGACATTCTGGCAAGTTATCCCTTTTCTGAAATTAAAATTGAACATGAATGTGATCCCGATCCTCATGTTGCTGATTTCATTTCACTTTTTGATTCAATAATGACTCCGGTATCTTTACCAGATTTTTTTTCATATTCCATTGAATCCTGTACCAGTGTACTGTGAAATTGAATCACTATCTTATGATCACACTTCATTGATAGGGAAAGTGTGTGAACATCAATTATTTGGTTTGAACCCCATTTTTGAACCAATTTCAACTCCCCCTTTGAATCTCGACTTGATCTGAGTCAAATTCTCAAGTCGATATTGGTTTTTTTTCCTTTTCCATTTGAGTCCAAATCAATCATGTCCCAAAATCACACTTCATTATTGGACAAGGTGTTGAACAAAATAACTCAAGAATTATTTTTGAAAATTGAAAATTAAGTGGGGATAATTTTTTAAATAAGACTATTCACTTCATCATTCTTTTTATGGGTTATATTCGAAACGTCACTGGTGGGTTCCTGCGAATTTCACAATATATGATTTGGGCCGCATTTCATAGACCAATCGGACCACCACCAGAACTACCACCATGAGGTAATTTTGCTCCATTTCCATTTATTTCATGTATATACACATTCACGATGCATTGATGATAATGCATGAGAATAAGTATGGGAGAGGGTTTACTAACATAGGTTGTTTTAAATTTTCTTTTTTTTACACTTCTTTTTAGGAAATTTTTAAAATTTTCTTTTGTATAAAAACTCTTTTCATACAAAACTTTTTAAAATAAGAGAAATAGTTTTCATTTATTTTAAGAAAATTAAGATTATCTTAGGAATTATGAAGACCTAAAATTATGAATTTTTAAACCAAGTCCAAATAATAAATCTTTTTTAAATTTTAGAATAAGAAAGTATGATTGGAAAGAAAATTTAATCTTGAATTTTTTGCCTTAAATATATGCATTTCACACTTACACAATTTTTCGGGATTGAAACAAAGACTGAAAATGCCATTAAAAATATATAAAAAATAATGATAAAATCACTTTTGAAGCTAGGTAATTATGCTTGAGGAAGCATGATTATCCATACTTAAAATGGTGGGAAAAAATAAACTAATCCTCTTCATTTTTATGGCCTTATTTACTCGAGTTCTTAAGTCCGAGGGATATTTTTTTCATTTGTTGTCCTAAAATCGTCTGGTTTGAGACTCACTGGCTAAAGGCTCACTACCCGAGCAAATAAAAAAGCCTAAGAAAACTAAGAGAAGAAAAAAAATAATATACAAATAATTGACAAGAAAGTTAGAGTCAACATCCCAAAAATCTTCACAGTTCACAAAATGCATATTTTTCTAAGAGTTTTATGAAAGATCAAAAAATTGATTCAATTTTAAATTCTTACATTCAATTTATAACAAGATTTTACATTCAGCCTTAGTTTAAGGAAGAATAATTTTTTCGTTAACCTATTACCTTGGATTGCTTAAATTTCTGCAAAAATACTTCAACACTTTTCCTCTTTCAAAATGCTTTTTCAAAATACTAACAATTGATTTCTTTCTTTATGGATTTTGTCGGTGTAATCTGCTGAAAACCCTCAGGAGACAAAACTCCTCCTCTAGGGGAAACTTAGAGGTTTAACGGCATATTGCACATGCTCAGTGCATTCGCGTCACCTATGAAAATGGTGTAATAATTTTCTTAGTTTTTCTGTTTTGCTCGGGACGAGCAAAAGATAAGTGTGGGGGTGTGATTAGTCTCAAATATTGCATATTTCATACCACACTTTCACACTTATTCTTTATAAAATTTTGCTAAATAATGATTTTCTTGTGTGTTCCTAGGTCCATGGTGCGGGATGAAGAAGAAGATTAAAAATCCTATTTATTTGGTGATTTTTAGATCCTAATAGAGCCATTGACTTTGGGAGCCCATTCTGCTACTGCAGGGAGCAGAAAACAAGAAGCCAAAAGTCAATACAAGTCCATACGTCCTACCAGACCCGCGCCCTGGCGTTGAGTATGGCCGTGGAAATGCGACCATTGCAGCGTTTCCACAGCCATACTATCGAGTCGTGGGTTGAGTTTTGACGCACGACTCCGTACAGCTCCCAGGATGGCCTGTTTTGACTATAAATACACAGTGTTGAGCAGATTTTCAAGGAGAAAAGCTAGGAGGAGAGTTTTGAAGTAGTTTTTAGGGTAGTTTAGCTTAGTTGTTCTTCTTCTTCCTCTTTTGTATTTTCTATTTCTTGTAAATCATGTAATAGAAAAGAGATAGTACATAGGTGAAAGCAAGAGTGTTTGCAATGGAGGGTGACACTCTATGAAAAGTTCTCTCTTTATCTCTAATTGTTTTCTTCTCTCTAACTCCTTTTACATGTTTAGCTAATTTTCTTCTCATGGCAACTAACTACTAAGCACTAACTTGCTAACTTCTTACTTGATAATCCACATGAATCTAATAGCCTCTACTTGGCCTTGCTATTGCAAGAGCCATTGATGGCTCATGATAATGGATTCTAACACTCTAACATTCTAACTTTCTAATAAGCTAACATTAGTTTATTCTATGCTTGTTCTTATTTAGTTTTAATGGTTTAAGTGTAGCTTGCACTTGTTTGTTGAGATTGGATATGATGGGTTATCTTATGGGTTATGCTTTGAAACGCTCTTGAACCAAGGACTAGTGATGCCCAAGGATACATGTGAGACAACTATCACTAAGAGGCCGCATGGTTAGTGGAGCCATTAGTAGTTAGTAGCCATGAGTTTTCTTTTCTTTTTACTTTATTTTAGAAATAACTTCAAAAATCACAAATATCTTATCTTCTATATTCCCACTTCTTCGTGTTTTAACAAACTCTTCTCTTTCCATTGTTTGCTCTCTTTTCTTTTGATTCTTTAAAACGTTAAAGAAGCTTTAATACACACATGAACATACCGTGAAAGCTTTTATCACCTCCCGTTCTTGTGGATTTGACTCATTTTAGCCTCTATGCTATAACAGAAGTATCGAGGAAGCCAAACCGCACACACTTTAACCCTTGATTTCAAAATGTCACTTTTCATGCATGGTTTTCCCCCGATCACCTAACTTAGGCAGGAATTTTTTTTCTTTTTATTTGTTCGTTTGTTCGCTTGTTTTTGTTTTTTGTTTTTAACATCTTGGTGATATGATTATAATTTCAATTATTCATATGCAAATGTGATCAATACTTCACCCCAACCTCTTTTGACTCGGATATTACCAACCCGGCATATCATAACTTTAACCAACCAAGTATGCTAGATTTGTCTTATCCAAATCAATATATGCCCCAGTCCCAGTACTATGAACAAGACTGGAACAATCATCACTACTCTTCACAAAGTCAGTAGGGATACAACTCCCCCGAGTCATATAGTCAACTACCTTATCAACATCCAGCTTCATATACTCCTTCTCCCGAACAACCATTAGACAAATCAATTGACTGGGAAAAGAGGATGGAAGCCTTAGAAGAGGTTGAGTGATGAATTCAAATTCTAAAAGACTCAAAATCCCCTCAAAACATTCAAATTTAAGATCCTTACTCTATTTTTTAAGAAGAACATACCGACTGTGAAAGAATATGGAATTCATGATTCAATTCTAAGGTGATTTTTAAATATGATAGAAGTAAGACTTAGTGGATTGGAAAACATGCGTAGAAATAAAAAAACTCTCTCTACCCAATCTTTGACTATTCCTGACACTCCTAGCTATATTGATGAAAACAAAGAATCATGGAATTTTGAAGACTTTGACCAAGATTCAATTTCATCACACAAACTTGATCAATTCTAAATCTTGGACAAATTGGCAAGTTTTTTTCATTCAATGAGATTGAATTTGAATGTGAATGTGACCCCGATCCCCAACCTTGTGAATCAGTTTCGGTCTTTGAATCTATGTTGACTCCGATATCTTTATCCAATTTCACCAATTTTTTGAGCCAACATTTATTTCCGTACCCATAGATTTAGAAATTGAATTACCAATTTTGGATAATCATATTCCATTGATGGGAAAAGAATGTGAGTTTCAATCCTTAGATTTGGACTCAACTCTTGAACTAAAACTGACTTTCGAACCCAAAGTTGATTTTTTCGAGTTAGTATTGATTCTCGAACTTATCATTCTTGAGCCCAAGTCAACCATTCCACCATGTCACATTCTTTGTTGGAAATAGGTATAGACCATGATGTAAGTACACCTAGAGAGGGGGTGAATAGGTGTACGGCTAATCTAACGATAAATAATGTGGAATTAAAATAAATTGCAACACACTTAGTGTGACCAAAGAGTGTAGCCGAATTCCCGGTAAAGGGCTCTGGACTAACTCCTCTAGATTCTTCTAAATAAGAGTTGAGGTGCTATTTGAAGCTCTCTTGGTTCAACATAAGTATGGCACACAAACAATATCAAGCATATAAGATATGAACAATATGGTGCAATGCAAGATAAGAGAGAGAGAGAGAGAGAGAGAGAGAGAGAGAGAGAGAGAGTTAGAGATAGTGGATCAATCGCAAACACAAAAATATGTTTTCAGGTTCGAGCTACTGATCTACGTCCCTGCCTTCACACAGAAGGATTTCCACTATATCGTCCACACAAGACTTCCTACACATGGAACCTCCACTGAGGATTTGGGTAATACAACTTTGGAGTACACAACTCCTCTCTCAAACAACAACAATCTCTACACAAGAGACAAGGCATTAAGCCACACAAGATCAACCTCTCAATAGAAGGATATGCACAAAGCCAACACAATCACCTCACTAGAGGGACAAGGCACAAAGCCAAACACTTCAACAATCACCTCTACACTTAGAGGGATACCAACCAATCCAAAAACAACCTCCACAATCACCTCTACACACGAGGGATAACAATAAATCCAAACACAACCTCCATAATCACCTCTACACAAGAGGGATAACTACAAACCCAAATAAAAGATGGTTTACAACTCTTGGTGGTCTCACTAAACCACAAACCAATTTTCTCACCAAAAATAAGATCCTAATATATAGATAGATAGATAGCTCAAGTGTGAGAAAATAAAGTGTTTAGAATAAAGAAAAATACTTGGGAAAATCTCCAAATAGATATTGAAATCAAGATAAAAAACCAATTCCCAAAAGACTCTATTTTTTTGAAATTTCCAACTCTTTAAAAACAAATAAAAATAAATCTTTTAACCACAAAAACTCTTGTTGAAAAACACTTGAAAGATAGAAAATTTTCTCTTCACAAATCTTGTTAAAATCAGCTCAAGAGAAGCATATTTATAGCCTCTCAAATACTGCTCGTTGGCAGTCTGGAAAGGGCAGAAATGCCCTTCCGGTCGACCGCCCAGTCGACCAGCCAACGGTCATTTTTATGACCGTTGAGCCTCCGGTCGACCGCCTAGTCGACCGGGCCAAAGCCAACGATCGAACGCCCGATCGACCGGCCCCCACCCGAGAGTGGGGTGCTTTAAGTCGGTCGACCGCGCGATCGACCGGCCGAATAGGCTGGCCTTTGTGCACGTCTTGTGCACATCGGTCGACCGCTCCGGTCGACCGACCACTAGTCCGGTCGACCGCCAGAGCAGTCTGGCTGGGTTTTTTATAGGGATTAAAAACTTGTCTTTTTAACTTCAATTAAATCCCATAAAATCACATAAATTCCACAAAAATATGTTCTTGTGAGATCTTTGAAATACAAATATATGTGACCAAAAATCAATATATTTACAAACTATTTGAACCATTTTTGTGATATTGAAATTTGGCCTAAACACAAAAACTGTATTTTTCAAAACTTGAGTTTTTGAAATGGAAAACCGTTTTCTCCAAAACTCCTGTAAATACAAAAACATGATATTGAAACAACTTTGAAGCATGTTGTATATGGATAGAATCTAATATATATAAAAGATATATATCTATGTTTTTGATATGAAAACAAAAAATGGTTAAACCGAAATCAATAAACTGAAACTTGTATGTGTGTGAACTTGAGCATATCAATACTATCTACCTTTACACAAGATCTAAACTACTAAACTAAATACAAACTGAAGTCTTCTTGTCTCCAAGCCAACTCGATCCAAACGCGATCCAACGAGCTTGACTCCAACCGAGTGCTAGATGTGATCTTGACACGCTAGCTCTTGAATCAACATGTGAAAGCTCTAAAACTCCTTTGTTGAAGCTAAACACCTACTAATATCTTGGTCAATCACTGAAACTATTTAAACACAAGATTATTAGTAAACTATAACTACATGAGTTAATCATCATCAAAACTAGAGTGATGGGCCTCTGGGCCAACAATCTCCCCCTTTTTGATGATGATGACAAAACTCATGGAGTTATATATGCATGGATTAAAGTTAAGCTTCATAGAAGCTCCCCCTTAACTCATGCATAGCAATAAACAATATGAATATTCAATGAATGCATAAACCAAATAACACATATATGCATAAATGAAGAATACTTCTCCCCTTTTTGTATAAACAAAATGTATATGCTCTGATACCAATTGAAAAATAAACATGCATATATAAATTCTCAAAATTCTTCTTTCCCTTTTTGTATAAAACAAGGAAATGAAATAAACATGCATATATAAGACTCCAAATTTCTCTCCCCCTTTTTGTCAAATCATCAACAAAGGGGCATAAATAAGCTCTCAAAAAAAAATTCTCCTCCTTTTTGTCAAATCAAACAATAAAGATATATATATGCGATATATATTCATGAAGAGGAGAGACGTAAAGTTAACTCCCCCTGCATACATACATTACATGAAAAAGAGATGACTAAACCCTAATCACATAACGCAAAATATATAATGTATAAAAGGAGATGTGAAGCTCCATCTACACACGTGTACTACATACCAAAGAGAGGTCAATCACTTCAATATGAATTACACTCAACATGAATCTATATATAGAGAAGATGTGAAGTTTTTCTTGCATATAAGCAATACATATCAAATAATATGAAACCTCTTTTAAATAATTTTATGATAAAGATATATATCAAAACATTATGATACCAATTTATGATACCAATTGAAAATAAACAAAAATTTTAAGACACCAAAAGATACCAATTGAAAATATCTTGTAAATTTTTGATACCAATAGAAAATAAAACATTGTATCTTTTTGAAACCAATTGAAATATATATTGTAATTTTTGATACCAATTGAAAGTAAAAACTAATTGAAAATACAAACCAAATTTTTAGAAATACAAATTATTTTGCAATAAAGATACTAAATTGAGAATAAAACCAATTAAGATTATTGATACAAATATTGAAAATGTTAGCATATACCAAAACAAAGTATTTTTCATCATAAAGAACGGCAGTAAGATACCAATTGAAAATAAAACCGATTAAAAGATAAAACATGAATATTTCTCTCCCTTTATGAAATACCAATAAAAATGATGCATAAGCTTGTATAAGATACCAATTGAAAAATAATTAGTATTTAAGGACTAAATCAAGCTTAGCATAAACATAATTTATGCTTTAAGATGTCAAGATATTATAAGCACAATCAAATCACATATATATGTAAGAAAATGGAAATACCAATCAAAATTGATACTATTTAAAGTTTAAAGCATACATATATAGAAAACACAAATATGAGTATACAAATATGAAAATATCAATTATGATACCAAGTGAAAAATACAATGAGAATCAAGTGTATAACTCATACTAACCACCCTATTCATGTACATGTTTAAATAGATTTTCAATAAGAGCATATAAGACATGGTCGCCCATCCATCCGCCCTTAGATGGTAAGGGTTTTCAAAACTAAGTTTGAAAATAATTTTAGCATAATTGAAAAACTCTACCAAAATGAAGAAATATGCAACTAGTTTTATGATAATCTTGTAAACTAGTACGAAGTCCTTCAAGTAAGGAATAAAATAAGAATATATCCATGAAAACATGAAAGTCATCAAAACTAAATATACTTCAAGGTATATGTATGTTTTGTACAAACTAGAGTATACATACATATCCAAACATAAACGAGTCCACAAAAGTATATGTATGAAGGCAAGTGGCTCAAAGATGTACATGTATATATATTAGTTTAGACAAAATAACATATCCATGAAGTTAAGCATATTATCATGAAAAACATGTATAAAAATAGGGAATACAAGTCAAAATGCACGAATCATCAAAACTAGGCTGTACTAGTACATCTAATGGGTATAAATGAGCAATTAAGCTCAAACATATAATAATCAATTTGTGGCTCAATAGTTGTACAAGTATATACACAAGTTTTAATGAAAGCCACATCTAAACATGTAATCAAAACATGAAGTGCAAAAGAATCATAAACATAAATCAATATGATTATTATGTAAAAGCACATGTTTTAGAGGTAGGACATACACAATAGCTAAACTATAGTGAGAACACAAAAGATGCAAATCTATATGAACATGGGTGTATCTCAATTAATATATATGTATATCACAAGTCTAATTATCATGGTTTTTAACATAATAATCATGAAAACCAAAACATGCTAAAAATCAATAATAAAAGCATGTAAACTAAATGGGAGTTAGAGATGTTACAAAAACCATCAGGGCTTATCTCTAGGTCTCCAAACCATGGTGGTCCTCCCACCAAAACTTCCTTGAATGTGATGCATCCAAAGTAGTATCCATCAAGCTTGAGCATCCACCATCAAGGCACCAAAACTCTCACGTTAAGCGAGATCCCACACCTACATCAAATACAATAGGAGTGATTTTGGTACCCATACTCTATTGGGTTCATGGGGGTTAGCACCTTTCCTAACTCAAATAAATCTATTTGCAAAATTTGAATTATTTAATCTATCATAACAAAATTTTGCAAGGTGGCCCTTACGTCCACAATGTGTACATGTGTACACATGAGCATACATGGTGTTATTGTACGCACACGGAGAGGGTACGAGCTCGAAGTAAGATTTTCTTGAATCAAATTGAAAAATTACAACGGACTAGTATTCCGGTTACAAGGGAGGGAGGATGTTGAGTCTTGAATCCTCCCTTTGTTTAAGGCTGGGTTCTTCAAGCGGCGATGGAGAGTGAATCTTGTTCTCCGTTGACCGGGTGACCGTCTAGACCTTCGGGGATCTTCCCTTCGGCTGGTAGAAGGAGTAGCACAGCTCTGTCTACCAAAACTCTCAAAGAGAAGGTAGGCAAAGAGCAACTTGTACGCATCAAGCTAGCTGAAGAGTTGAGCTCTCTCTTGCCTCTCTCTCTATCTGCCTGTGTGTAGTCTGTTGTCTATCTCTTCTTTCTTATGTCGTCTCCCGTCTGTGTGTGTCCTTCCCCTCATAGCGGCGGGGCTATTTATAGAGGTTTCAGGGGTGAACGTGCCCCCTAAAAAATGCTCCACAATGAGGGGCTAACTTCCCCGCTATGTGGGCGGTGACTGGCCCCATAACCAGGGCGGTTATAACCGAGACGTGGGCCTTGGACCCTCGCGCCCTGAGGTTGAGACGCGGGTGTCGAGCCCACGCGCCTTGATGTTGAGACGCGGGTGTCGAGCCCACGCGCCTTGATGCTGAGACGCGGGTGTCGAGCCCACGCGCCTTGATGTTGAGACGCGGGTGTCGAGCCCACGCGCCTTGATGTTGAGATGCGGGTGTTGAGCCCACGCGCCTTGATGTTGAGACGCAGATGGCCATCATTAGTCCTGCGTCTAGAACCTGAAACTCTGCCTTTTTTAATGGCTTGTATTTTTAATGATTTTTAGACAGCCTACAGAACCCCCTCCAAGGTTTTCGATATTCCGCGGTTAACTGGGACGGATTTCAAAATACTTTGGACTCTAGCTGAGCTTACCCTTATGACTGGACTGTTAATGCTCCGGGTTTGATCTTATCTGGAGTATGGTCTTCGTGAGTGTACTGTAGAACTCTTTGAAGCCATCAGAGTTGATCGAGTTGAGTGTTTAGATACACAGTCTAAACCTCCCCGATTGCTTTAAGTCTGTCGTGGGTGCACTTTAAGCCAGGAGTGGACAGTCGTCTGCTTGTGCCACTGTACTGTTGAACTGATTTGCAGAAGCAAGGACTGAACGCCAGTTCTTTCTTTATTTTTTTAAAGAGCAGAGATAGTACTGCTTTAAAGACGCGACTTTCATGGGGTGCGTCTTTTGGAAATGGAAACGCGACTAATATTCCATTGGGCAGACGCGATGCTAGGCCGGATTGGAAGGACGCGAACTGCGGAGAGACGCATCCTTTTGAGTAAGGACGCGACTATGGCTGTGCTGACGGGGCACGTCCATCGAAGAGGCGCGCCTGTTGGGTGCGAATCCGTGCCATGTCATGAGTGCACCGCCACTTGTTCTGGGGAACCGACGGGACATCTCTTTTTGGCGCACGGACTCCCCGGTATATTAAATGAGCTGTCCACGCGTCAAGCGAGGATTCGATGCCGAACCAATCGAGCCACGCGCCGCGTATCTTTGCGAATCTTCGTGCCTATAAATGGCAACAGTCAGAGAGATATCTCTTTCGTCTCGAGCGCATCTGTTAGGGTTTTTTAAAAAAGGAGTCTTCTCTGTCTCTTTTCATTTCTTCATCGTCCATCATCGGATTCTTGATTAACGATGGCACCCAAGGCCAAGCCAACCGCATCATCTTCAAAAGCGGCCGTTGTCGAGGCCCAGAGGGGCGGTTCCTCCGCGCAGGAAGCCCCAATCTCAGGTATAATGCCATTAGGCTTAAACTTCGCCATTAATGGAAGTTCGTGGACTCCTAAAAATCCCTCTTTTAAAGGAGAACCGTCAACACAGAATAGAAGCCATGTTTGATTCTCAGACGCGGTCTTTGAGTTGATAAACAAGGCGCGGGTTTGATGACCCCACCGCTTTTATCCACTTGGGGATGCGCTTGTTTATTGGATATAGAGCGCCAGTAAGCCCTGCACTTCGGATTCTTCACTTAGAATATTTCTAATTTGTGAAGGGTTCGGACGCGGACTTGATCCTTGCGTTCTGTGACATCAGGTGCTGGTCTTTTATGAATCTCGCACCTGAGTCCAAGTACTTAGAAATTTTTCATAAGTCTTGGATTTCAAAACGCAGGCTCCCTGTTGGCCTCACGGTCGCGGATTTTCAGGTCTAGACGCAGATTTTGACAATTTCTGCGTCCAGTACCTCTTCTGCGTCTGAACGCGGATTTTTAGACCTGGACGCGGATTTTGGCAATTTCTGCGTCCAGTATCTTTTCTGCGTCTGGACTATAGACACTTAACTTTTTTCAACAGATTTCTGATTAAGTGTCATCTTCTTCTGCAGTGCAACACTCTTCTGCCCCACTTTCCAAGAGGCGCCACTTCGGGCACGTAGGTGGTGCTGACCGTGATTTGACCTTTGTGCTGCAAAGGACTGTACCTGTGACTGCTGATGGGTTGCAGGAGCGCAGGAGGAGGCTCTCCAATGTTGACATGGCAACCTTTCGGGAGCTTATGACTGACGCAGCATTCACAACGGATGCTCGCGTTCCGCTGGAGAAGCCTGCCTTCTTCTTTGGAGACCGTATTAGCGAGGGCGGCTATTCCTTGTATGACGGAGATTATAAATGGCTCCGTCAGATAGGGGATGGAAGATTCTTTCTCCCAAACAGGGAGAGGATGTACCCGCTATCTTATCTTCAACACATGTCCGTCCCTCAGAAAATGAAATGGGAACTCTCCCGATATGTCCCTGAGGTTACTCTTGGCGACCTAGGCTCCAAAAAGGTATATCGCCATGATAGTCATGATAGGGAGGTTCTCGGCCTGTTTCCAGGGCTGCTCAGGACTGATCACCCAGTTGGAAAGACACCAAAACTTGGCACCACTTTCCTCAATGCGTTCATGAAAGTGGGGGGTGATTTTCCGGTCGAGTTCCGTTCACCTGGGTGGATCCACTCCACTGAGAGGTATTGGTGGGGCAGGATGGTGAGCTTCGTCCTTGCCGACCTTAGAGGCTTGTTGGAGCAAGCGGAATTGTACCAAGCAGTCAGGGCCGTACAGTATGGTATCCCACCGAGCTCTCAAAACTTCTTTGGGATCCTGGAGCGTTACAATCCTCTGACGGGGACATTCTTTACTCCGGTCGGGGAGATGGGTCTCGCCCTGCACGAGTTGTACGAGGTCTCGGGGCTGGTAATGGGGGATTCTCCCTATGAAGAATACGTCCCAACCACTGAGGAGCTTCACCTTATGAAGAAAGGGTCTCCTCGAGTGTACGAGACTTACTGGGAGGTGTTATGTCACTTCCACGTCTGCGGCCAGATAACCTCTTGGAGGGTGGGGGGAGTCAAGCAGCTGTCTTGGGCAAGCTACTTGTTCAATGGCGTCAACCAGAAAGACCGTCCGGTGACCCGACTGGCTCCCAGCTCCGACGAGGAGATTGCCGACAGGATCAAGGCTTCTGTAGACTCCTACACCACGGAGTCGAACGAGGATGTTTTCGAACCTGACACGGTTTTTGAAAGCTTCCATCATCAAGCCCGGATCCCTATCTCCGACCACGCACTGTTGGCGGGCTTCTTAATGCTGTGGTTGAAGCGCTGTGTGGTGCCAACGCTGCCACATGAAGTCATTATTGCCGACGTAGTGTAACCCAGCGGTGCTCCTGGCTTATGGTAGGCCCATAGCCCTTCTCCCGGCCATGGCGGCGAGTATCCAAAGCGGGTTGCACCCAAAATCTGTGCGAGGCAGGGAAGGCCGTCGACTCCCATGGCAAGGTGATTGTTGACTCGGAGGGGAGGCCGACGATAAAGCGCCCCAACCCTCGGGTTGAGCTTCCCTACACGTACCTAATGGCTTGGTACGTTATGCACTGTCCCTCTCTGATGACGCCGGTGTCTTGGTGTGAGGGGTTTAGTCCTTTCGTGCAGCGGTTGGAGGGTTCAAACTGGTGTAATTCTTACATGTATTACGTTCGAAAGTGCGTTATGTCGGCTTCGAACTACCAGCTTAATCGCTGCTTCCCCGCGATTCCTGGTGCATCTTTCGGGGAACAATTTACTGACTCCGCAGGCCAAGATGACTTCACGAGGCTGTCAACGGGGGTTTTCTGGTGGTTGGTCAACATTCGGCCCGGGTATGTGCTTTTCCGGCAAGGGAATTCATGCACGATCGAGCCGTATATGCCGAATCGCTTCGCCCGACAGTTCGGCTATGATCAACTATATGTCGGCAACCCCAATGCTCGACTCGCCTTCAGTGGGAATTTGTTCGAAGGTTCTCGGGCTTGGTATTATAGCGTGGCTGGAGGGACGGAAGCAACTTTTCGGCTGCCTATCAAAGGGCCGAAGGGCCGTACCAGCTTCAGCTTCTGTACTTGGTATTTCCAGGCCAACCATACACCAGATTTCGCTTCGGAGTATTCATGCATTGAGAGTATCAATGCAGGTTACGAAGCAAGGTCGGGGTCCACTAAACGCTCGCGAGGCGTCGAGCAGTATCTGAAGGCTCTGAAGGAGGTCAGAAGGGGGTCGAGGGAGGAGCCGCGAGCAGCAAAGGCTCGACAGGCGGTGGGTAAGCGTCCTCAAGGCTCTACCTCCACTGCTGAGCCTGCCCCAAAGAAGGTCTAGAGAGACTTGATGGCTGCAGTTTCTCCATCCGAGGACATCACTTCTGGTGTTGAGGAACCGAGGGAAGATGAAGATGATGCCCCCTTAGTCCATGCCCGCAGGTTGCGCAGCAGGGGCCCCAGGATTGTGGAGTAAGCGGAGCCTGCTGACAAACTCACCGCCGCTGACGAGGCCGGGCAGTTCGAAGTTGACATAATGAGTGGAGGCGACGTTGAGAGGCCAGGGGTCTCAGCTCAGCCCTGGGCTTCCTCAGCTCACGAGAGGAGGGATGAGGCACAGCAGCCGGAGGTCGACATAATGGGTGATGTTGAGATTCCAGGAGTCTCAACTCAGCCTAGGTCTTCCTCAGCTCACGAGAGGAGAGATGAGGCACAGCAGCCTGGGTCTCCCAGTGTATTCATCTCCAGTGCTCGGACAGTTGACCCCAGCCCTACCACTGGGGTGTTTGGAGGCAAGGCTCCGGTTGCCGAGGTCCCTCGCGTTGAGCTGTCGTCTTCATCATCCGAAGAGGAAATCGATTTTGAGGATGAGGTTGACTTTGGCGATGAACCCGCTCCTCCTGATCCGAGCAAATTCTCACACATCTCGGAGGAGGAAATATATGGGTGTGAGCCGTTGACGACATCACCACTAGCAGCAGTTATTCTTGCAGAGGCTGCTGAAGGTACACTACTCGGCAAACTCATCCTTCTAACTAGGAGAAGGATTTTTGACGTTTTCTTTTTTATTTGGCCTCGTGTTGCAGGGCTAGTCATGGTTAGCGAGACTGCTGCTTCCTCCCAGATCGAGGAGATGATACAAGAACTGGCTCAGCAGGAGAGAGCTTAGTCTCCTCGTACTGGGGTGCCTCAAGAGAGGGTAATCGTCGAAGTCAGGGAGACCTCCACCCTACAGGATTCACCCAAGGACTCGCCACCTCTGGACCCCCAGCCAAGTAAGGAAATGTTGATATAAATGTTTTCCTTTTGCTGTCATGGCTAACATTCTCGTAATTTGCAGAGGGCATTGAGGAAGTTCAGGCAAGTGCAGAGAGCATTGAAGAAGTTCAGGTAGGAGGAGATTTGGCGGTCAGTGCCTGCCCGGGAGACCACACAGCTCAAGCCTTAGCCGAGGATTCTGAGGAGGTCGAGCTCACTACCCTATCATCGGCTGTGGAGGTTTCTACGGAGGTAGCACCCCCAGAAGCGCCAGTGGCTACTCTTGCTCCTGCTGTACCCGTGGTCATCCCGACTCTTGCACCAGAAGAGCCGACCTACATCCCCCACACCGTGATAGAAAGGGGATCGGGGAGCACCTCGGGTGATGATACCATGGAGTTCCTGACACGCCAGACGGTGCAGCAGTTCTTTGCCTCAATGCGATCATGCATCGATTTCATCCTGTCTGGGGGTAACTCTTTTGAATTTGCCCAGACGTATCTCGGAAACCTGGTCGAAAACATCAAGTTGGCCGGAGGCCCTTCACTAGCACAGGCGTGTCTGCTGCTGGTGAAGCAGCTGGGACAAAACCTGAGAGAGCTTCGATCCCTGGAGAATGCCGGCTCATTCGACGAGGCCCAGGAAACTCTGAATAGGCTCCTTGCTGCTCAAGAGCAACAGCAAAGAGAGGTGGAGGAGCAGATAACTGATAACACCCGTCTTCTCAAAGGTTTCCAGGCTGATCATCAAAGGCTAGCGATCGAGTCCAAGGAATCTGAGATGATCATACAGGCTGCAAAGCAGGCTATCCTTGATTCTCGGGCCGCCATAGCCAGAGCTGAGGCAGTGATTACTACTAACGAACAGAAGCTTGCTACCTCTGAAAAGAGGCTAGCGGAGTTAGAGGCTGCCAAGGCGCAAGTTGAAGCAAACCTCTCTGTTCGTTCGTCCAAGCTGGAATCCCTCCGAGTACGAGCGCAGGGATTTTTACCTGAGGCGGATCTGCGGGCCCAAGCTCTCATGGAAGCTGAGAAGGCGCGTCAACATGAGATGCATCGCCTCAGAGAACAAATCCGTTCTTTGGCGAACCAGGATTTTTAGCCTTCTCCTTCTTCTTTTTTTTTCTTTTTGTAAAGAAAGGGACACTCTATTTACCAAGAGTGCTTGTATCTACTTTTATCATTTTTTGAATAATAAAAGTCGTTGAAATTTTTTGTTCCACCTTCATTGCCTTGCTGCGGATGGATTCAATCCTTTAATCATAGTCTTTAATTGTGCTCTCCGGCTGACTGTGAATACTGAACTTATGAAAACTAAGTTCTTTTGATGAAACGCAGCGTCGAAAGAGACGCGGCTCTGAGGCACGCGATTCTGACTTGCCAGTGAAGACGCGGTTCAAGCAGACGCGGAGGACGCAGGTTTGAGTGTGGTTCATTGGCCGCAATCCTTAATGACTGATTTTTTCCTGCACAGAAAATAATGAATATTAGATTTAAGAATAGATCGTGCGAGGAATCAGTTCTAATCCGCGGTAGCAGGGCTATGCGGGTCGTGATCCTCAAGGAGGGACTGCGATAGAAGCGTTAAGCAAGTTATACTCTAAAAATTTATCTTTTTTAGTTATTTTGTTAGTCACGATGGTATTTACAATGAGTTGTGGTATTTACAATGGATCGAAGAAAAGAATATGGAGAGAGATGGATTTAATCTACAAAAAAGAAATAAAAAAGAAGAAAAGAAAACTTACTTGAGTTGGAGAAAATAAGTGAAAACCTAATACTTTCTACCGTTTTTCGGAGGCGTTGAACGTATGAACCTTGGGATCGAACTCAGTCCGTTGTCGCATTAGGTCATCAAGCCTTGGGCAAGCATGAGTTGATACGCCTCGAGGAGGAGAACATCGCCATGGAATATCGTTGGAACCCCGATCTTCGGTATACTTATGGTTCGGTAATCGCTTGCATGCTCATCACCAATCACAGAGATGAAAAGAGAAAAAGAAATAGAAAACAAGAATAAAAGTAAAACATAGAAATAAGAAACAAAACAAAATAATACCTTTATTGCTTTAATCCATGGCAGAGAAGAGAAGATACATCAGTGTCACCCTCAATATAATCATCTCTCTCTCTCTTTAAAATAAAAAGAAAAGAAAATCTAACTACAAAGGAAGAAACCCTAGAAAAAAAAACCTAACTTTGGCCCTTGGCTCGCCTCTGGCCGCTCCGTACGTTGCACTTTGCAGAGATATTTATAGTGTAGAAGAGAGAAGAGTCCCGGACGAACTTGCCCACAAAAACTGGTATTCCATCTCATCTGTATTGCCGCGGATGCGCGGCTTTTGCCGCGCCTCCGCGGCAATCTGGTGGCAGATTGCCACGCGCTTTGGCGCGTGGCTTCTCCTGGTCCGTCCCTGTGGGCTTCTGCTTCTGGAATTTCGATCCTGGCCTTTTAATCTGGATTTTCGAGGTAACTTGGTAATCAAGTTACTCTTAATCCAGATTTCTTCAAATCCTCTCTCCCACGAATTTCTTCTTTATCTTGGCCTTTTAATCTGATCCTGCAGGTGTTTAGGGTTGGATAGAAGTCCACCCTTCCCTAAACTTCAATAATTGCAACTCTAGCCCTTGCATAATTGCACTTTGACACTTGATATTTGCATTTTGACTCTTGGGCTTCAAATATGGGCTTTTGGGCTTCATTGGGCTTTATTTATTATTAAATCGATAATTCGAGGCCTGCACAAAATAAATTACAAATTATTAATAAATGTGCAGAATAATATGAATAAATGTGCGAATGCGATGGTATATATGATGATAATTATGCACTTTTGACTACCAATCACACCCCCACACTTATCTTTTTGCTCGTCCTCGAGTAAAAATCAAAAAGAAAGAGAAAAATCTAATCTAGCTAACTCACTTTCGTAGGAATCACGGTTGCACTTAGCATGTGCAACAAGCCGTTAAACCTCTAGGTTACCCTAGAGGACGAGTGTTGTCTCGTGAGGGTTTTCAGCGGATTGCACCCACAAAATCCATAAAAAGGAAAATATTTGAATTATATTTGAAGAGACTAAGTAGTCTATAAGTTTTAGGATCCTCATTTTTATTCATTCTTCAAACCTAGTCTTTATAAAGTCAATTGTTATTCATTTTAGGTAAGGATTAAAATTGAATTTCTAACATAGTCTTTTTCGTTACCAAAAGTCATACGCACCCTTGTGAATCTAGGAATTCCTTAACTTGGACTCTCATGCCTCTTTATTATTTTTATAACATCATCTAATTTTCTTTCGTGTAAGTATCAAGGCTTCTTGAGGCCCTCATACCTAACTAATTGACTATTAGATGTGTTAATATATTTATTTTTTTTATTTTTTTATTTTTTTATGACATGTATAACTCATCTAATTTTCTTTCGTATAAGTATCAAGGCTTCTTGAGGCCCTCATACCTAACTAATTGATTATTAGATGTGTTAATACATATATTATTTTTCTTAGTCTTCTTAGGCTTTCTAATCCACCCATATAACGAACTTAAAGTCGATGACTCTCAAACCGGTTGGCTTTAGGGCACCAAGTGAGAAAACACCCCGCGGACTCAAATTCGAGTGAACTAGGCCCCAAAACTAAGGACTTTATTTTATTTACTCACCTTTAGGCATGCGTACTTATGCTTCTTGAGGCACATGTATCAGCTTAATTGGTGATTTTTTTTTTTTTTTTTTATTTTTTTTTTATATGAGGCACAAGGTCTTTGTCTTAGAATCCTAGATATGCATTTGGTATGCACATTTCATTAAGGTAAAAATCAAGACTAATTATTTATTCAATTTCTTCTCCTATACCTAAAAATTAAACAATTTATTTATTTTGACCAAGTTTTTAGAAATCCTAATCATGATTTTCCTAATCCTTAAAACTAACTTAGATTTCTTTCAAAAAATAAGTCAAAATATTTCCTTTTTATAACATTTTTTTTAAAATTTTTTTTTTTCAGATTTTTTTTTTTTAAATAAGTTTTTACCTATGTTAGTATGTTAGTAAAACCCACCCCCACACTTATCTCATGCATTGTCCTCAATGTATGAATGAATGCATATATGCATGAAACAGAACAAGGGAAGGCGGAAGTTACCTTAGGGTGGTGGTTCCGGAGGTGGTCTAATTGGTCCACGAAATGCGGCCCAATCAAGATAACAGATAATTTGGTGGAACCCACCAGAAACTTTCCTTACATAACCCACTAAAATATATGTATAATCAATTTTTAGTATTTCCACCCCATCAAATTTCCAAATTTCATAATAAATTTCAGAGTTAATTGTCTCAACCTCCTTGTCCCAAAATGGAGTATGAAAAGATGGAATTATTGACTTGGACAATATAGGTGCGGGAACGAATACCGACTCAGGGAAGAAGCTCAAATCAAGTAAGGGCTCAGGAGTCGGGCTAGGTTCAAGAATTGGGTCCAAGTCAAGAAATTGAAACTCAAGTCCACAATCTTCTTCCCACAATGGAATATGACCTAATATGGATGATATCTCTTTACTTCCAATATTAAGGAATTCTAGCTCATCGCCATACAATTCTTCAAAACTAAGGTCAACATCGTCCGTCAGAATTGTACAATCAATTTCAGAAGTAAAGAGATTGTGAGAATCTAGGTCAAGTTCAATATGATCATCTAAAATGGGTGATTCAATTTCATAATGAATTGGAATAGGATCCAATGTTGACTCGGGAAAAGTGAAATCAGGTGGAGACACTGGAGTCATTATTGGATCAGGAAATAAAATTGAATCATCAAGTGGAAGATCATGATCATATTCAAGCTCAAGTTCTAATTCAGGAAAGGAAAAACTTGCCAAGTTATCAAGAATTGGAGTTTCGGCAAGTTCACATGATGGTACTGAATTAGAATCTTGTTGTCCACAGCAACTTGGTTCGTCGGCTCTAAGTGAGTGGTCAATGAAAGCAGAAACGGCCGAACTGTGAGCATGTAAAGCTTGAACCATCAAATCTATGTCATGATCACGGGCTAATTGAGCCTCAGTCATGGCAGCTAGCATCTCTTTATAGTCGATAGGATCATCTTGTTCTGATTGGTCTTGAAAAGATGAAGTGTCATCATGATGAAATTGTGAGTCGGTGGACTCACGCATCATCCTATCTAAGATTGATGGTGATTGTTGCTTGGACTTATGCATACTTATCATTTCCCCAATAGATGGTAGTCTATTATGAATTGGTGGATCTAAGTATAAATCATTGAAAGAATGTGGACTAGATGGATATGGAGGACAATTTGGTTGAGAATTAGACTCGGGGGACTCGAAACCCCATGAACTCTGTGACGAGTTAAAATTATTATGGAAATTATAGTCATAAGATGGGGGGTGTGGGTTATATTCATTCGGATAAGACCATTCCGGCACACTAGATTGGTCAAAGTTAGGGTATGCCGGGTTGGTAATATCCGAATAATAGTTAGGGGTGTAATATGGATTAAAATTGGAATTATTCTTATATGCCATATCACACCAACACAAACACAACAAACAAAAAGAAAAATTCTAACCTAAGTTAGGGTAGACCTATGACCTAGACGACTCCTAACTGGTTAGACCGTCCACAGGAGGTTGGGTGCAGACTTTGACCACAAGTTAATCAGCCAGGTCAGGGCAAGAGTGGTGGGAGGTTTTCCGTCAAAGACGTTCCTTAATTAAATAACCACCACACTTCGAGCTTTCGGCCCTCAATCCCCTTCCTAGACACTGATTTGGCAAGAGTCAACTTCCAACACCGTTCCCCCTTAGGATAATCTCCTAATTGAGTCCGAGATGTCCCTAGGGCCAACGTCTACTAATTTTTAAGTTAGGCTTGGGTTAGTGAGTGCTTGGGATATGATTTTTGGGCTAAGGAAGGGTGATGAAATCCCCACCTTATCTTGTTAATGGGTTATGCCCTTAAGATGAATTCGTGCAAGTGTACAAGATAAATAAATAGAATTCACTCAAAGCAGATAATCAACCAAGAGATGATTCCTATTCTACATGCAATGCGTACGTACCTTGCTTCTCCAGCACTCTTCAACAGTAAATAAAAATAATTGAAAAGACACGTGCCTAATATGCAAACGTCTAATCAATTTTTATTTTTAACAACCAATGATTTACTGTTGAATTATTAGCAATTTACAGGTGTATCACAGAACAAAACAGAATATATCAGTAAGCAGTATTTTAATTTACAGAGACCTGCAAAAAAATTCAGTGAGTAGTTCACTGCAATTGCCGCGGATCCGCGGCTCTGGCCGCGTTTCCGCGGCAAAGTTGCAGGTCCCGTGCTCTGCCTTCGAGGACAGAGACACAGGATAGCTATATGTCCACTGCTGCGATAAGTTTCTGTTTCCTGTTCTCCAAACCTGCAAACAGAAAAGAATAAAGAATTAGTTACAAATTAAATTTTTTTGTTTTAGAGATAACTTACCGTCCCTCCCCGGCAACGGCGCCAATTTGTTGACTGATTTTTTCCTGCACAGAAAATAATGAATATTAGATTTAAGAATAGATCGTGCGAGGAATCAGTTCTAATCCGCGGTAGCAGGGCTATGCGGGTCGTGATCCTCAAGGAGGGACTGCGATAGAAGCGTTAAGCAAGTTATACTCTAAAAATTTATCTTTTTTAGTTATTTTGTTAGTCACGATGGTATTTACAATGAGTTGTGGTATTTACAATGGATCGAAGAAAAGAATATGGAGAGAGATGGATTTAATCTACAAAAAAGAAATAAAAAAGAAGAAAAGAAAACTTACTTGAGTTGGAGAAAATAAGTGAAAACCTAATACTTTCTACCGTTTTTCGGAGGCGTTGAACGTATGAACCTTGGGATCGAACTCAGTCCGTTGTCGCATTAGGTCATCAAGCCTTGGGCAAGCATGAGTTGATACGCCTCGAGGAGGAGAACGTCGCCATGGAATATCGTTGGAACCCCGATCTTCGGTATACTTATGGTTCGGTAATCGCTTGCATGCTCATCACCAATCACAGAGATGAAAAGAGAAAAAGAAATAGAAAACAAGAATAAAAGTAAAACATAGAAATAAGAAACAAAACAAAATAATACCTTTATTGCTTTAATCCATGGCAGAGAAGAGAAGATACATCAGTGTCACCCTCAATATAATCATCTCTCTCTCTCTTTAAAATAAAAAGAAAAGAAAATCTAACTACAAAGGAAGAAACCAAAGAAAAAAAACCTAACTTTGGCCCTTGGCTCGCCTCTGGCCGCTCCGTACGTTGCACTTTGCAGAGATATTTATAGTGTAGAAGAGAGAAGAGTCCCGGACGAACTTGCCCACAAAAACTGGTATTCCATCTCATCTGTATTGCCGCGGATGCGCGGCTTTTGCCGCGCCTCCGCGGCAATCTGGTGGCAGATTGCCACGCGCTTTGGCGCGTGGCTTCTCCTGGTCCGTCCCTGTGGGCTTCTGCTTCTGGAATTTCGATCCTGGCCTTTTAATCTGGATTTTCGAGGTAACTTGGTAATCAAGTTACTCTTAATCCAGATTTCTTCAAATCCTCTCTCCCACGAATTTCTTCTTTATCTTGGCCTTTTAATCTGATCCTGCAGGTGTTTAGGGTTGGATAGAAGTCCACCCTTCCCTAAACTTCAATAATTGCAACTCTAGCCCTTGCATAATTGCACTTTGACACTTGATATTTGCATTTTGACTCTTGGGCTTCAAATATGGGCTTTTGGGCTTCATTGGGCTTTATTTATTATTAAATCGATAATTCGAGGCCTGCACAAAATAAATTACAAATTATTAATAAATGTGCAGAATAATATGAATAAATGTGCGAATGCGATGGTATATATGATGATAATTATGCACTTTTGACTACCAATCACTTAACTCTATCCAGACGCAGAGTTCAGGATAATGAGGTCTTACGCCCCTTAACATTAACGCAGTCAGGGACGTGGCGCTGGGCCTCAGTGTAAGACCCATAATCATGGATGTAGACGCAGCTCCAAGATGCTTGTATAGGTGATGGGCTTTTTCTGCTGAAGTCATAAGCCTTAGGACGTAGCTTTATGTGATTTCCCACTGGGGCCCCCAAAATGAGTCCCTTTTGTTGAGAGACGCGGATCGACTTTGAATCATCCAAGAGACGCGAAGGATCTTCTAACTTGGAATGAAGGAGGACGCCGATTTTTTTAGAAAAGAGGGGACACGGGTCTTTGGATGCAGCTCTCACACCTGCGTTTTGGCACGATTTCCCAGGCGTTATAAACAGCCTGTGAAATCTTTGAACGTCAAGTCTCCGTTGACGATTGGGAACCCGCATCATCCGTTGTTTCCCGAAGCGATTTGTCCACGCGTCAGTTCTTCATTGGGCTTAGGCGTTAATGCCTTTTAATGCCAATACGGCGCTGGCGGTTGGAAACCAGCGTCTTCGACGCTTCCCGAAGCGACGCTCCACGCGTCAGCCTCCCATTGGGCTTTGACAGTCGTGCGGTCATTAAGGCCGACGGTTCCAATTGATGAACCATTAATTACGGTTATTATGGGCTGCCTATAAATAGGGGCTCCTCCTCTCCCTTTAACAGTCCATACTTAGACTGTGTTCTTTTTGAGAGCGAGTGCTCTGAGAGATTCTGTCTTCTCCCTTTCTGAGAGACTCTATCTTCTCCCTTCAAGGACCTATCAGGGGTTTGCCTCCATGGACGAAGATGACCCAGAGCTTCCATGCTTCTGTTTGGTCTCTTCAGTAGATTACCACTGTCAAGTGATTTCAATGATAGGAAGCGTCTCCATGAGCACCTTTTACGTCTGCGCCTCAATGCAGAGAGTTCAACTCTTAACAGAGGCCTCTGCGGGTATGCGATGCCCACTTACCATGACATTTTAGATCCAACCAAGTTTGAATTTTAGTATATCTCTTAGAGAGATATCATCTGGACTTTCTTGTGAAGTCGTGGTTGGTGCATTCCTCTTCTGGAATTTGTGCCATCGACTTAAACTTTTTTGAACGCAAGTATTGAAGTCGTTGGTATCTGGCCGCGGGCTTTGCACACAGAGCTCGCGTCTTGAGGCCACAGACTTGGAAGAACTTCAATTCGGGTCGAAGGTTTCAGGCCTGAACTTTTGCAACTCCTGTTCCTCCAACAGAGAGATGGCAATTTTTTGGCGTCTGATTCTCTGCGCGCCTTGTATCTTAGACGCGGATGTGGAGTTAGGTCGCGTTTGAATTCTGTGTGTATCACAGTCTTGCTTGCGTCTGTTTCTGTTGTCGCAGGAATCTGGCCCAGCGTGCGGGTCATTCCCGCGTCTGCAGTCTTCAGCAATAACCGCGTTTGTGACTTAGTTTTCTTCTGTCAAAGTATACTAAGCTCTGAATTGTCTAATTCCCTTGTTTGCTTCTTGCAGGTAGGCTTGATCAAACTTTTTCACGTTCGCTGGGCCCTTGGGAGAATATATCGGCCAGCGAACTTGTTCGATGTTCGTCCACAAGGGAAGAAATCATAGTCTCCGTCGTCCACAAGGGAAGAAATCACGATCCCTGACGGGGACTTAACCCTCGCCAAGATCTCATTGGACGCGATGCACCAGTCATGCTTGCGGGCTGGTCACGGTCACAGTGGGTATGGCGGCGGGGGTTGCAGTGGACACAGTGGTGGGTAGCATCCCCTGTGAGGTCTCAAAACCTCCTCTCTCACCTCAGAAGTGACATCGAGGAAACTCCATGCTCACTAAACAACCTTCTGGCGGAAGAGATGTTCATCAACGGAGGATCATACCCCCACTTCGGATGGTCAGGTGGAATCAGAAGACTCTGCTGCCATCAGACCTCAAGAAGCACCATTGTTCTCGGTCAACCAGAGGCTTCTTCGATGTTTACATCATGCATCGTGGTGCAACCAGCTTCTGATCGTTGCCGCAATGTCTGATTCTATTTTGGCGTTCTTCCAAACATCTTGTACTTGGAATCAAACGCAACTTTAAGGAGTGAGTGCAACCTCTGAGAGAGAAAGGGACTTCTTCGTGTACTCCTTAACTGTAACACTCAATCTCATTGTATAAGAGAGCGTTTTGTATCACTTTCATACGCCTAGATATAAATAAAAGTGACACTTTTCTTTTTGTCTCTTCTATTGTCTTGAACTATCTTGTTTCTTTTTTAGTCAGACGCATAGAAGCAAAGAATCATTGGCTCGTTAAAACTATGATGAAAAAATTTTTAACAAGTCAAATTTTGTGGAGAAAAGACCCTATCTTAGGGATCCCACAATGCTGTCAGAGGTGTGATGTTAACTTGACAAAGATAAAATGATTTTAGGTGGGCCTGCTACTTTATAAAAGAAAGTGACAGGTTGAATGGGTACCCCCAGGGAAGGTGAACTTTTATCAGAGGTTTGGGATTAACTTGATTAAGATCAGCCGGGGAGTTAATGAAAACACTGTTAATGGTGTAATGTTAACCTAACAATATTTTTGGGTAGACTTGTTGTTCTGTTGAGGAGAATAACAAGTGAGGCTAGATTCGCGGGGGATCTAGGAAAGTTTTTACCGTTAGAGGTGTGATATTAACTTAACAAGTTGAAAGTTGTCTTGTCAGAAGTGTGATGTTAACTTGACAAGAATATGAATCAGAGGTATGATATTAACTTGACTCAGGAGCATTTCAGCTTTCATTTGGGAAAACTGAAAGTGTCACTGTCATAGGTGTGATGTTTAACTTGACAGTGAGAGTAATGCTAGAGGTGTAATTTTGAACTTGGCATTGGTCATCTCGACTTCAAGGAGGAAGTCCGAGGAAAAGTCATGGCCATAAGTATATTGTTGAACTTGGCGATGACCTGGACGCTAGAGGTATAGTGTTAAACTTAGCATCGTTCATTTCAGCTTCGATATGAAAGTCTGACAGAAGGTGACTGTCAGAGGTGCGATGTTAACTTGATAGAAACTCGATGTACTGTTTAGAAGTATAGTGTTAACTTAACAGTAATTTGTCAGAGGTGTAGTATTAACTTGACAGAAATTGAGTTGCGATATGAGCAATTTGAGGACTTGTCATTCTATTGGTGAGAATTGACAAGTGGAGTTTGGAATGTCAGAGGTGTAGTGTTAACTTGACAACGACTGTATTTTGTAGACCTACCATTCTGTGATGAGAATTGGTAAGGGATTTTGGAGGGGAGAGTGGAGTTGAGTCCACTTAGGATTTTTAGCAAACCCTCAGCTATCAACGGATTTGAGGTGCCTTTACCAACTACCGTTTGAGTTGGGCTAGCCATGCTATTCCCCTCAGCATGATGAGTTGTCGAAGATTTATGTTGGGCTTAAAAGCCAACGTTTTCCTCTATCCTTAGCCGTCGGAGGCGTCGGATGTTAATGAAGAAGCTCTTCTTGTTTTGATCAGAGGTGTACTTTTAACTTGATCGGGGGAGGAGTACTATTAAGGATAGTACTTCTTCAAGAATCTGCCATTGATCGGCATCATGAGTGTATCGCCATTTGAAGTTATGGGACGATATGACCCATTTGAGTAGACTGACTCTACTACAAATGGCCCTTCCCATTTGGGTTGGAATTTTCCTTTTGTCTTGTGCGTTATTACCATGGGTCTTCTGACGGCTAAGACAAGATCGCCTTTCTTGAAAGTTTGCATTTTAACTTTCTTGTTGAAGGCTCTGGTAATTCGAGCCTGGTAGAGCTTGATTTGCTGTTGGGCCTGCAGACGCTTATCGTCTAAGGCTTCTAATTCTTGGAGTCGCTGTAGATGCTTCTCCTCTGTTGTCATCTCTGCTGTCAAGGCGACGCGTAGAGATGGAATTTGGATTTCTAGTGGAAGCACGGCTTCACACCCGTATACCAAAGAAAACGGCGTGGCTTTAGTCGGGGTTCGCACAGTTGTGCGATAGGCCCATAAGCATTCACCTAACTTGTCGTCTCAGTCCCGTTGACTTTTCGATACGAATTTCTTGAGAAGCTTGCCAATGGTCTTATTGAAAGCTTCTGCGAGGCCATTAGCAGCAGGATAGTATGCCGTTGAGGACACACTCTGGATTCTGAACTTAGCGCAGAATCTCTGGAAAGCCTGGCTGATGAACTGGGGTCCATTGTCATGGACAATCCGCCGAGGTACACCGAAACGGTAAATGATGTGATGCTTTACGAACTTGATCACGTTAGACGATTTTACCTCTTTCAAAGGGATGGCCTCGGCCCATTTAGAGAAGTAATCGGTTATTGCCAAAATGAACCGATGTCCTTTTGATGATGGTGGGCTAATAGGGCCAACTACATCCATCCCCCACATTTCAAATGGCCAGGTAGAGGTCGTAGAGTGGAGGTACTCTGGTGCTTGATGGATGAAATCGCCATGCACTTGGCAAGTGTGACATCTTTTAGCATAAGTGACGGCGTCAGCAATCATCTTGGGCCAATAGTAACCCAACCTTTGGAGTCGATGTGCCAATTTTGGGCCGGGTTGGTGGGCTCCACACATGCCGTCGTGGGCTTCTTTCAATATCTCTTAAGCCTCCTTTGGTGAGAGGCACCGGAGCAAGATCCCGTCATGCGATCGACGATACAATGTTCGTGTAATCACATTGTAGTAAAATTTAGGGGCTTTCCTTCGAATGGCAGCCGCTTCCTTGGCGTCCTCAGGCAGGATGCCGTACAAGACATAGTCGATATAGGGGAATCGCCAGTCTTTAAGCTCTGGCCCGGTTGACAATTCCAGCACTTCTTCGCCTTGACACTCTCCCTTTGACTCCTGATAGTCTTCGAGGGTAGTTCTCGGGCAATACAGGTCGTGGCTGTAGACGAATACTTTCTCCATTGCTCCAGCTGGAAGAGCTAAGGAGGCCGCGAGGGATGCGAGTGCATCTGCGTGCGCATTTTGCCTGCGCGGTACATGGTCAATGTAGAAGTTTATGAACCTTTCGGCCATGCGGATAGTCGCGTTGTAGTAGGGTACTAGGTCTTCATGTCTGACTTCGTACTCTCCGCGAACTTGGTTGACGATGAGTTTAGAGTCGCCGTATGCCTCGAGATTTTTAACGCCAATCTCATCGGCGAACTGCATCCCAATCAAAAGAGCGTTGTACTCCGCCACATTGTTGGAGCAAGGCTCAGTTAGCGAGACGGCTCGGGGAATCACATAATTCTGTGGTGAGACGAGTACTACTCCTACCCCCACTACTGTATGTCCCTTTGGGCTTGTTCTCGATGCACCATCAAAGAAAAGTTGCCACACTTGCCTTTCAAAGGATGTCTGGGTCTGGAAGGCTTCAGCGATATCGTCTGGGAGATCGTCGTAAAGTTTGGTTGCCCTCGGATCTGGATGCTCAGCCAGGAAATCCGCCACCGCTTGTCCTTTAATGGCCTTTTGTGGTAAAAAGTGCATCTCATATTGGGATAGCAATATGGCCCATTTTGCCAGCCGGCCGTTCAATGATGAAGGCTTAGTCATAAGTAACCTAAGGGGGTTGACTTTTGATATGACATTTATAGTTTGGCCTACCAGATAGTGTCGCATTTTCTGAATGGCGAATACTAATGCCAAACATTCCTTCTCGATCGGGTTATACCGATGTTCGGCTCCAATCATTTTTCTACTCAGATAGTAGATCGCTTGTCACGTCCTTGATCATCATGCTGAGCTAGTAGAGCTCCCAAAGAATGATCCATTGCCCGGACATACACCAGGAAAGGCTTTTCGGATACCGGAGCTTCAAGGACTGGTGGTTGAGTGAGGTATTGCTTGATTTCCTCGAACGCTTGTTGGCAAGCGTCATCCCAAACGAACGAGACACCCTTCTTCATTAACTTAGCGAAGGGTTGGCACCTTCCAGAGAGGTTTGAGATGAACCTGCGGATGTACGCCAATCGTCCTTGTAATCCCCTGAGTTCCTTGAGATTTCTTGGGGGCTGCATTTCCTGGATAGCTTGAACCTTTTCCGGGTCTAAATGGATCCCGGTGGAGGTTACAATGAATCCTAAGAATTTACCACTGGCCACCCCCAGGAAGGACTTGGTGGGATTCATCTTCAATCGATGAGCCCGCATGATGTCGAAGACCACCTTCAGGTCAGCTATGTGATCACCCTTAGTGCGACTTTTTACCGCAATATCATCAACATAACATTCTACCGTTTTGCGTATTTACTGCTGGAAAATGGCGTTCATGGCCCTCTGATAGGTTGCCCCCGCATTCTTCAGTCCGAAGGGCATGATGGTATAGCAATAAACCCCCAATGATGTCCTGAAGGAGGTGTGCTTTTCGTCGTCAGGATACATTTTGATTTGATTGTATCCTGAGAATCCGTCCATGAAGGACATTCGTTCGAATCCGCAGGTATTGTCAATCATGACGTCTGTGATTGGCAATGGGAATTCGTCTTTGGGACAAGCCTCGTTTAGATCACGGAAGTCGATGCAGATCCGGGTCTTTCCGTTTTTCTTAGCAACGGGGACGATGTTGGCTACCCAATCGGGATGTTGTTCTTCCCTGATGAAGCCAGAATCTATGAGCTTTCTGACCTCCGATTGAACCACCTCCATTATTTCTGGACGGAACCGTCGCTGTTGTTGTTTAACAGGCTTTACGTCCGGATTGATATTGAGGCGGTGCATAGCCACCTGAGGATCAAGTCCAGGCATGTCTTCGTAATTCCAAGCGAAGACATCTCTGTACTCTTGAACAAGAGATATTAGATCCTTTTTCTCTGACGGTGACAGGCCGTCGCTTATGAAGATGGGCTTAGGGTTGGCCTCATCTCCTAGATTAATCTAAACAATCTTGTCTTTTGTGGGTGGTTCGCGCTGTTCAAAGCGGGTGTCCCAAAGAGTGTTTAAATGTCTGATCCAAGGATCTGCATCGGATCGGATCATTTCTTCATCTTCATCTTCCAGATGGCTTGTTGAAATCATGTTCACCGAAAGTTCTTTGAAGATGTTGCCGACACTAGCATCTGACTCCCATGATGACGTGCCTGAAGAGTATTTATGGCCAAATGAGCCCCCAGAATCAGAGGTTGATGGAGTCGGAGTTGATACATAGCCCAACCCCCTGCGCGTCCGATGATAATAATCGGGGGTTTTTCCTTTCGGCACAAAGGATCGAAGTAGCGTTCTCCTTCCTTTGCCGAAGTTCAACCCGGGTCTGTTTGTTAGGTCATATCCCATGCATTTCATCATTTTGAGTGTTTTTGGTTCATAATGACTGAACTGAGGGGATTCCTCCTCGCCTTCCGATTCTTCGTGGGGCGTTGGTTCAGACGAGATTCGCCCAAAAAGAATTGGTTTTTGGCCTTTCTGTCTTGCTGGAACCATAAATATAGATTCTTGCGCATCGCTGACATTTCGACATGTTTCAAAGGACGATTTCACTGGTACATGCAACGATGTCAAAGCATCCATTGCCGACCAGAGATCGTCATCCACGTCGGTACTAGTGTCTGACGGCACTGAATCAGAAGCAAACACAGAAAAATGCGCTAAATCTAATTCTTCATTAATGTACCAACCGCCTACATCATCGGCGGAGGTATTATCAACATCGGGCTTATTAATACCCGTTACAGGTGGATCTAGCTCCCACACACACTCATCTTCTTCCAGCTCGGTGTCGGCTTCATTGCCAGAGTCTGGTTCCTCTGATTGCGGGACTTCACCTATTTTCACAGATTCCTGATATAGGAGGGAATCTGTGAAATAATTCTTCACTCCCTTGAACGGATGCCTTTCGGCAATCAACGTTCGCACCTTTCCACTCCCGTCAATGTATTTCATGACTTGGTGGAGAGTAGAAGGAACGATAGAATTGCGATGAATCCATGGTCGTCCCAGCAACAAGTTGTAGGAGGTGTCAGCGTCTATGACGTAGCATGTCACCTCTGACCTTAGGTCTCCAATCTGGCATTTGAGCTTGACCTTCCCCATTGGACGGGTACTATTGGCATTGAACCCGTAAATGGTCGTTTGGGTAGGGCTCAAACGGTGAGTAGGAATCCCGAGATGTTGCATGACCCTGCGAGGCATGATGCTCAATGCAGACCCGGGATCTACCTGGATGCGGTTCACCTTAGATGATCCAATATACCCTGCGAAGTAAAGGGGTCGATCATGTTTCCCTTTGACTTGCATATCATCTGCCGTGAAAGTGATGCAGGGGATATTTTGGGAGGCGTGGAGGCAATCCTCTACATCTTCCTCCTTTTGTAGCTGGGTCATGAAGACTTCAGCATTAGCCAGAGCTTCTTGTAGAGCTTCTCTGGTCGACTTTGATAATCTAAGAAGCTCATAAAGCGTAATCCGCGCCGGGATGTTGGCTAACTGAGCCAGGACATCAAAGCGGTAGGGTGCCATGGATCCTTCCGCTATGTCTTTTGAAAGAACTCGAGAAAACTGAAGTTCTTTCTGTTTCTCCCCGGGTTGTTTTGTGGAGGGCTTTGTTGGCTCTGCAGCTGGTTGTGGAGGGGTTGCCGCCGTTTCGCCATACTGCTTCAAGTAGGGCTGTCCTGAGCGGGTTTCCGCCACCAGCCGACCGGGTTCTGCGGCCAGAACTATTGTCTCCTCTTCCGAGTCGGTTAGCGAAGGAATATCGGTATCCGCTTCTCGAGAAGAGGCACACACCACATTGCAGGATGACGCCCTTGCCTTGCCCTTGGACTTCTTATTAGTTACAGTAGTCCATTGCTGGCCATCCATAAGGTCGGGGTGAACCCACATGACTTCTCCCTGAGGGGTGGGAACAGGTACCAGGCCTTTCTCTTGCTGCTGGTGAGGGTCTGTGTTGACCATTCTCAGCTCTCCTCTTGGGATAGGGACTACTCCAGAGGGTGTTGGGGGTTGTCTCCCAAACTGGAGAACTGACGTCACATTAGCCGTCACCTTCTTCTGCTCTGGTCGGAGTTTCAATACCTCCGCGTCAATCAGGGCCTGAAGGATGTCTTTGAAGACATAACAGCTCTTGGTTGGGTGTTCCAACATCCTGTGGTACATGCAGTAGGTGGGATTGTCGGTTTTACCGACTTCCTCGGGGCGCCTAGCTTCAGGAAGCTTCAGTCGATTGCTCTTGTTGAGTAATTTGAAGAGCGAGTCGACATGTTCATCCTTGAAGGAATACTGTTTGTTGGCCCGTGGTTGGCTTGAAGAGCCACCTCCCTTGACCAGTTGAGGTTTAGCAGGGGATTTGGTTGCTGCTACCAAGTTATCCTTCCTTTTGGCTTGGAGGGATGTGTCTGGCGCACGCCTCGTTGACCTCTCAGGCCTGGGCTTACCTTCTTCCGCTCTGACGCGGGCGACAATCTCCTCAGCCTGTCACCTTGTTGGACCAACTGCTTCCAGGTGCGGCTTTCAGCAACTCCTATTTGAGCAAGGAGTGAGGTATGGAGATTGTGGCAGCATGTTTCCACCAGGGTGACCTGGGTCATGCCGCTCGGACATCGGAGTGCCACATTCCGAAATCTTTCCACGAAAGATTTGACGGACTCTCCCTTTCGCTGTTTGGTAGCCAAAAGGGTGGGCATCGTGACTTCCAAGTCGTCTTCGAAGAAGCACGTTAGGAATAGCTTCTCCAAATCACCCCAGTTCTTGATGGAGCCCTCCGGGAGTTTCATAAACCATTCGAAGGCGAGCCCTTTCAGGGTGCCAATGAACAGACGTGCCAAGATGGCATCATTGTCTACTACATTCCCTGTTTGGGATTTAAAGTAGTAGAGGTGTTGGTTGGGTGACCCCTTCCCATCGAATGCTTGGAGGGTTGGAGCCTTAAACTTGGGCGGGTATGGAACCAAGTCCCACTCGGCCGGATAAGGCCGGACCACTCCCGCTTCCTGGAGGCCTTTACGGTTGGTGAGGGCCTCAAGACGTTGCTCCAACTGATTCATTCTTTTAGAATGAACCTTTCCCCGGTCTTGGTCGTCCTTTTCCTGTGATGAGGATTTAGACGCACTAGAAGTAGACTGCGTGTTCTTCTCGGAGTGCTTGGAAGACGAGCTTTCTCCCTCTTTTCGTTTGCCTTTAGACTTTCTAGTGGGAGATTTCCTTCTGTCTTCGAGCAATTGTGCGAGCATCTGTTTGAGAGAGTCGATAGATTCCCGCTGAGCAAGAATCATATCGAGTTGTTCCCTCTGGACCTGGGCTTGCTGATCCAGGCACCGGGCTATCTCCTCAGGGGTGCCCGTCATGTAGGTGAAAGCCTCTTTCTCCGTAGAAGAGTTTGAGGCCTGCGATTCTGCTACAGCAGAATGAGAGTCATTCATTTTAACGCCCTGAGCTAGGGCATTATAATCAATCGGGGGAATGGCCCCGGTCCGGGTGCGAGTGTGTCGATACACTCCTTCCGGTTCAGAGTCAGACTCGTCAGAGCTGACTGCAGGCTGTTTTCCTCTGCTCCTGCTTGTCATATTCGCAGTGAGCTCTGGGTATTCAGCATCAGAGAACATCCTCCGCCTATGAGAGCGTCTTCTTTTGGCTGACGGGGGTATCAGGGTCAGCTGTCTAACTAAAGACTGCTGGTGCACACCTGAACCACAACGGCACTCGGAGAGCATAGAGATGAGCCGTTGGCAGCAACATGATGAAGTGACCTGATTGGCACTTCTTTTCTTCGTCAAGTAATCCCTCAGATCCACGGGAGGGGGATCGAAGAGATTAACCTCGCAACGTCGAAGACGGGAGGCATCCATATGATGTACAGCCTGGACGCGGGTTTCAGGGACGCGACTTTCGCGTCGCGGCTGTAAGACGCGCGTCTGGCATCTCAGTTGAGACGAGACGCGATTGTCGCGTTGCCGCTTAGTGCGTCGGGGCAGAAGAGTTTGAGAGAGAGTGGGTTGCTGGGCCCCACGCCTATGGGGGCGTGCCTCTTGCGCTTGACGAGGCGCAGAGGTTTCACCTTGGCGTTTGATAAGTTGGTCTTCAGAGGACCTAACTTGGGGAGTCTCGCGTTTGGGCCGCCAAACGCGGATTTCGCGCGCTGGATACGGCGCAGCTAAGACGCCAGTTTGTGCGTTGCGTGCAGCCTCAGTTGGACAATCAGAAGTTCCAACTTGAAGCTGACGCGCACGCCTCCTCTGACGACGCTCAGCATTTCGGTTGCGTCGTGGAGGTGGAGAGAGACCAACGACGACCTGATGCTGGACACCAGAGATTTTGACCACGCGGGTCTCCTGAGAGACGCTGACGCGTGTGTTCCGCGCGGCGCGGTTGGTCGCAACGGCAGTTGTGCGTGAGACCACGCGGGCCTCCTGAGAGGCGTTGGAGCGTGTATCCTGCTTGGCACAGTTGGCAGCAGCGGCCCCCGAGAGAGCCTCAGATCGGGCTTCGGGGCCATTCCCCGTCGAGACCCTGCGGCAGACGCGGGTCCTTGGGCTCTTGGAGCCGGAAGAGAGAAACTCTTCGTACTTTGCCTGGTCGTACTTGACAACTAGCGTTTCGACCATCTTCCCCTTACGGAGGACGTCACCTTGCGCCACGATTTGCTCGTCGGTAACAAATGAATTCCCCAGCGGAGTCGCCATCTCTTGTACGCACACGGAGAGGGTACGAGCTCGAAGTAAGATTTCCTTGAATCAAATTGAAAAATTACAACGGACTAGTATTCCGGTTACAAGGGAGGGAGGATGTTGAGTCTTGAATCCTCCCTTTGTTTAAGGCTGGGTTCTTCAAGCGGCGATGGAGAGTGAATCTTGTTCTCCGTTGACCGGGTGACCGTCTAGACCTTCGGGGATCTTCCCTTCGGCTGGTAGAAGGAGTAGCACAGTTCTGTCTACCAAAACTCTCAAAGAGAAGGTAGGCAAAGAGCAACTTGTACGCAGCAAGCTTGCTGAAGAGTTGAGCTCTCTCTTGCCTCTCTCTCTATCTGCCTGTGTGTAGTCTGTTGTCTATCTCTTCTTTCTTATGTCGTCTCCCGTCTGTGTGTGTCCTTCCCCTCATAGCGGCGGGGCTATTTATAGAGGTTTCAGGGGTGAACGTGCCCCTAAAAATGCTCCACAATGAGGGGCTAACTTCCCCGCTATGTGGGCGGTGACTGGCCCCATAACCAGGGCGGTTATAATCGAGACGTGGGCCTTGGACCCTCGCGCCCTGAGGTTGAGACGCGGGTGTCGAGCCCACGCGCCTTGATGTTGAGACGCGGGTGTTGAGCCCACGCGCCTTGATGTTGAGACGCGGGTGTCGAGCCCACGCGCCTTGATGCTGAGACGCGGGTGTTGAGCCCACGCGCCTTGATGTCCCACGCGCCTTGATGTTGAGACGCGGGTGTTGAGCCCACACGCCTTGATGTTGAGACGCGGATGGCCATCATTAGTCCTGCGTCTAGAACCTGAAAGTCTGCCTTTTTTAATGACTTGTCTTTTTAATGATTTTTAGACAGCCTACAGTTATGTGTATGAACGTGAGAAGCATGTGTATGTCGTGGTTTGTGTGCATGCATAGGAGAAGCATGTTTCTTGTGAAATATGGATTACAACCATGTATGGTTCATGGCACATTGGCTCAAAGTGGAGCCCAAACAATCAACACTCTTCTTTAACATGGTTATATCATTTTCAATATGAGAAGAAGAGGTGGAGCATGCAATATGAGCACTAGATGGTGAAGCATGGCAAACATGTAAATTTAAATCATTTTTTAAAGATTTATTATCCTTTGAAACCAAATCCAATTTTTTTGAAATTAAAGCAATTTTATTTTTCAAAGATTGGTTCTCTTTTAAAACAATTTCAAGTTTTGAAGTCAAAGACTCATTTTTCTTCAAAATAATGTCATAATCATTTTTATTTTTTAAAATTTTGTTTTCATTAAGAGCAAGTTCAAGTTGGGATTTCAATGAGTCCCTTTCATTTGAAATCTCATCTCTTTCTTGCAAAACCATGTCAAGTTTTGAACACAAATTATTATTTTCTTTATTTAATTTGATACTTTTCTTTTTCAAAATTTGGTATTTTTTAAGCAAGTTTTCAGAAACTATGGAAAGCTCTTCATTTAAAGCATTGGCATCCATACTATCATAATCATCATTAGAACAGCTAGCACAATCATCTAGATGAGTTTCTTTACCTCAAGGGAGTCATTCCCTTGAACCATATAGCAAGTTTATTCGGACTCATCCACCAAGAGTTCCATCTCCATATAATTTGTCGTTTGTAGCGCGGGAGAGGTCAAAGTGTTCCACACTGCAAAAGTGGAATCACAATGAGAAACCATAAAAAGATATTCTTTGCTTAGTGTGTTTCTAAGAGCCATTAGGGCTTGTGCATTGTCCTTTATATGCTTGCTATTACCAAGATAAGATTTCTTGGTAACGACAAGGTAAACATGCAAGCCTAGGGTTTTTAAGTGAGCACTCATTCTAAGCTTCCACGTATCGATGTTAGAAACATCAAATATGGGAGGGGCAAGGTAATCCATGAGTGTGTGTAAACAAGTATGTGTGCAAATGCAAATACTAGATTAGCTAGCCAAAATCGCACTCCTAGGTGGTTAAACCTAATATCAGGAGCGTAGGCTCTGATACTAATTGTAAGTACACCTAGAGGGGGTGAATAGGTGTACGGCTAATCTAATGACAAATAATGCAGAATTAAAAACAAATTGCAACACACTTAGTGTAACCAAAGAGTGTACCTGAATTCCCAGTGAAGGGCTCTGAACTAACTCCTCTAGATTCCTCTAAATAAGAGTTGAGGTGCTATTTGAAGCCTCTTGGATCAACACAAGTATGGCACACAAATAATATCAAGCATATAAGATATGAACAATATGATACAATGCAAGATACAAAAGAGAACGAGAGTTAGAGATAGTAGATCAATCACAAATACAAAGATATATTTCGAGGTTCAAGCCACTACTCTACGTCCCCGCCTTCACATAGAAGGATTTCCACATATCGTCCACACAGGACTTCCCACACAGGGAACCTCCACTGAGGATTTGGGTAATACAACTTTGGAGTACACAACTCCTCTCTCAAATAACAACAACCTCTACACAAGAGGCAAGGCACTAAGCCACACAAGATCAACCTCTCAATAGAGGGATAGGCACTAAGCCAAAACAATCACCTCTCACTAGAGAGACAAGGCACAAAGTCAAACACTTCAACAATCACCTCTACACTTAGAGGGATACCAACCAATCCAAAAACAACCTCCACAATCACCTCTATACAAGAAGGATAACAACAAATCCAAACACAACCTTCACAATCACCTCTACACAAGAGGGATAACAACAAATCCAAATAAAAGAAGGTTTACAACTCTTAGTGATCTCATTAAACCACAAACCAATTTTCTCACCAAAAACAAGATCCGAATAGATAGGATAGATAGATAGCTCAAGTGTGAGAAAATAAAGTGTTTGGAACAAAGAAAAACACTTGAGAAAATCTCTAAATAGATATTGAAATCAAAATCAAAAGCCAATTCCCAAACGACTCTATTTTCCTTGAAATTTCCAACACTCTAAAAACAAATAAAAATAAATTTTTTAACCACAAAAACTCTTGCTGAAAAACAATTGAAAGATAGAAAATTTTTGAAAATCACCTAGAGGGGGGGGGGGTGAATAGGTGATAATGCTAATCAATGCACAATTTAAAAATATGATGCAACAATCTCCCAAAACAAGACTAAGAGCCAAATGCCCGTGAAGGGTTCTGAACTCCTTCCTCCTGATTCCTCGTAAATAAGAGTTGGAGGTGCGCATTGCAACCTTGTTGTATGGGACAATGATTGACAAGATGAATGACAACAAGTGAATATGGCAAAGACAAACAAAAGCAAGCAACAATAGCAATGAAAGTAGTGCAAGAACAAGGAAAGTAAACCAAACGCAAACACAAGGATTTGTTATCGAGGTTCGAGCACCCAGCTCTACTTCCCCCTTCCCCAGAAGGATTCCAACCACTTCCACTATCACAAAGATGTCACAAATACACCGGAGTACCCAACTCCACAATCTCAAGTACAAGTTCTCTCTTGGTAGTCAAAAGACCACAAACTTTCTCTTTCAAAATTCTCTTCCCTTACAAAGGTCCTTAGAGAACAATGAGTAGGAATGAAGCTCTTGTGTGTAAAGAGAAAAGAAAATGAAATCAGAGAATTCTTGAAAACACTTCAGAGAAAATGAGAGAGAATTTCAGCACAAAAACCAAGAAACCAAGCTCTTTTGAATGCCTTAAACTTTTGAATTTTTCTTGTAATAATTAAGTAAACCAATCTCTCCCCAAACGCCCCTATTTATAGGAGAGGGCTAGGGTTAGAAGATAAAACATATTTAAGGCTAATCAGAATGTATTAAACCCAAAACAGGTCATTTAAACTCACTTAAGTGAGAAAAAGACAAAAATAAACAGCTCAGAAAACTAGCCGTTACTGTTCAAACGGCTAGCCCGGTCGACCGGTCGGTTGACCGCCTACTCAAAAATCTGACCGTTGTAGGCCAGCGGTCGACCTCCCGGTCGACCCAATATAACCGAGAGCAGACTGAGTTACAGTCGGTCGACCGGTCGGTCGACCGATACAACGTGCACACAGATACGTGCACAGCCAGAGCCACGGTCGACTGGGACGGTCGACCGGCCAAACCTGTCATAGGTCTGGTCGACTGTTCGGTCGACTGGCTCAGGTCAAAAATCAGGATTTGAAGAGAAAATTAAGGGGATTTTGATTTTGACAAAAATAATTTTGAACATAGATTTGTATAAAACATAAATATATATCTGTAGGCAAAATCTTGTAAACAAAATGTTTTTGTATAAATTATAAGAAAACATTTTGGAATAAACATGTGCGCAAAAACGTGTGTGATAGAGCTTCAAACCTATCCACTATTCTTTAACAAACTATAAAACTAAAAATACAATGATTAAATACTTTTTGAGCAATCTTCAAGTCTTTGAGCCATCCAATGCCTTGCTGGTGCCTTCTCTTCTATGATCCTTCCTTGATTGTGCAATTTGCCTTCCTTGCTATGTGAAACTTAGAAGTTCTTGCAAAAGCTAAGCCAATGGTCTCCAAACATGGTACAAAACCTGAAACTTATCTTGAATAAATTCATTAGTACCAAATAGCTCTTATTTGGTTTGTCATCATCAAAACTCAAAACAAGAGAGTGTAACCTCTTGGGCCAACAATCTCCCCCTTTTGATGATGTCAAAACAAATAGGCTATAAACAAAAATATAGGGGAGGAGAAAGCTCAGGAGAAAGCTCCCCCTCAAATTATGCTATATTAAACAAGCAAAAATAATGTAATTTGCAAGTAAACATCATGAAACCAAAAGCCATGAAAATATAAAACACAAAACACTTGCAAAACACTTAAACTCAAATTACAAGAATTCATGAAAACAACATCAAAAACTAAAAACATATATAAGCTCATATGGAACCAAAACCATATGAACTCATAATTCTATCATAAAAAACTCATTCTCCCCCCTTTTGTCATACATCAAAAAGGGTTATGAAAACATTTTTATTCAATAACACAAACATTAAGTTCACCACAAATGAATGAAAATCTAGCAAAATCAAGTGGTTTAGTGAAAATATCGGCTAATTGCAAATCCGTAGAAACATAATCAATAACTATATCTCCTTTCTCAAAATGATATCTAAGAAAGTGATATCTAATCTCAATGTGCTTGGTCTTACTATGTTGATTTGCATTCTTTGTCATATGTATAGTACTAGTATTATCACAAAATATTTTTATATGGTCAAAATGCAAATCATAATCAAGGAGAGTATGTTTCATCCAAAGGACTTGTGCACAACAAGCCCCCGCGGTAACATACTCCACCTCGGCGGTTGAGAGAGCTACGGAATTTTGCTTCCTAGAGGACCATGAAACAAGACAATTACCAAGAAATTGACATGTCCCACTAGTACTCTTTCTATCTACTCTACAACCCGCATAGTCGGCATCCGAATAACTCGTCATTGAGAAATCTCCGGTTTTCGGATACCATAGACCCATTCCAATCGTTCCCTTAATATAACGAATAATACGTTTTACCGCAATAAGATGAGACTCTTTGGGACACGATTGAAATTTAGCACAAAGACACACACTAAACATGATATCCGGCCTACTTGCCGTTAAATATAAAAGACTTCCTATCATGCTTCTATATAATTTAATATCAACATTTTTACCTTGGTCATCCTTATCAAGCTTGGTGGTAGTTGCCATGGGAGCGTTGTAAACCTTTGAGTCTTCAAGTCGAAACCTCTTTACGAGTTCCTTTGCGTATTTGTCTTGACATATGAAGTTCCCATCTTGCAATTGCTTGATTTGGAGTCCAAGAAAGAAATTAAGCTCACCCATTGAAGACATTTCAAATTCAAGTTGCATGACCTTTTCAAAATCCTTGCACAAAAGCTCATTAGTAGAACCAAAAATTATATCATCAATATAAATTTGCACAATTAAAATGTCATTATCAACATGCTTAGTGAATAGTGTTGTATCTACTTTGCCTTTAATAAAATCATTTGAAATGAGAAAACTAGAAAGCCTTTCATACCAAGCTCTTGGAGCTTGTTTCAATCCATACAAAGCTTTATCAAGTTTAAAAACAAAATCGGGATGAACATGATCAATAAAACCGGGAGGTTGAGCAACATAAACTTCTTCATTTATAAAACCATTCAAAAATGCACTTTTCACATCCATTTGAAAAAGTTTAAAATTTTTGAAAGATGCAAAAGCTAGTGTCATCCGTATGGCTTCAAGCCGTGCTACGGGTGCAAAGGTCTCCTCAAAGTCAATTCCCTCAACTTGAGTGTAACCTTGGGCCACTAACCTAGCTTTATTCCTAATGACATTTCCGGACTCATCCATCTTGTTTCTAAAGATCCACTTAGTACCAATTATTGGTCTATTGTGGGGTTTAGGAACAAGGTGCCAAACTTGGTTGCGCTCAAATTGATTGAGTTCCTCTTGCATGGCAAGCAACCAATATGGGTCCGTCTCGGCTTCGAGAATGCCTTTGGGTTCAAAATGAGAAATGAAAGCAAAGTTACCACATAGGTCATGGAGTTTGGAGCGCGTTGTGACTCCTTTAGATGCATCACCCAAGATGAGCTCCTTAGGATGATTTGTAGCGTATCTCCAAGCTTTAGGAAGCGGTTGAGAGCTTTCCTCTTTATCCTCTTGAACTTCACCAATTGAATCTAGCTTTTCTTCTTGAGCGGGTGAGTCCTTCAAGGATAGTCTCTCCATGTCTTCACCTAATGGGTCAATCTCTACAACATTCTCAACAACCACATTAGATTCTTCAAATTTAACATGCATGGATTCTTCAATGGTACGAGAAGATCTAATGAATACTCTATAAGCTTTGCTAGTAGAAGAATATCCAACAAAGATAGCTTCATAAGCCTTAGCATCAAATTTACCCAAATTATCCTTAGTATTTAAAACAAAACACTTGCATCCAAAAACTTTGAAATATGCAACATTTGGTTTTCTAAAATGATACATTTCAAAAGATGTTTTAGAAGAATTTTTGCATAAATAAATACGATTCGATATATAGCATGCGGTGTTTACGGCCTCGGCCCATAAATATTGAGGGAGGTCATACTCACTTATCATTGTCCTAGCCATCTCTTGAAGTGTTCTATTTTTCCTTTCTACAACTCCATTTTGTTGTGGAGTTCTAGGACAAGACATTTCATGCTTAATTCCCTTTTCATCACAATAAGTCATGAAGAGTTGGTTCACAAACTCACCACCTCTATCACTCCTTATTTTCAAAATCGGAAAACCTTTTTCTTTTTCAACCCTTTTTCGAAAAATCTTAAAATGAGAAAAGGTTTGGTCTTTGTGTTCCAAAAAGAAAACCCAAGTGAAACGGGAAAAATCATCAACCAAAACATATGCATATCTACTACCATTTAAACTCTTAGTTTTAGTAGGTCCAAAAAGATCCATATGAATTAATTCTAAAGGCCTAGTTGACATGATATCCTTGATTGGTTTGAAGGAAGACTTGGTTTGTTTCCCAAGTTGGCACGCACCACAAGTGCGGTCTTTCTCAAACTTCAAGCAAGGTATACCCTTCACCAATTCCTTTGAATTAATCCTAGAAAGATGGTCAAAGATGCATGTCCTAATCTTCTATGCCAAAGCCAAGAATTTTCATCAAAAGCATTTAAGCATTTAGTAGAACACTCAACATTAAGCATGTCAATGATATAAACATTATCATCACGAAAACCGGTGAGAATACAATCATTTGTTTTAATATCAAAAATTTTGCAAGAACAATCATCAAAAACAACTTTTAGTCCACGATCACAAAATTGACTAATGCTAAGCAAATTATGTTTTAAACCATCAACTAAAACAACATTTTCTATAATAGGAGATGCACCAACTTGAATGTTACCTATACCGATGATAGTTCCCTTGGAGTCATCCCCGAAGGTGACGGAGCCACCTTCCATGTACCTTGATAGGGTTGTAAAGTTGTTGATATCCCACGTCATGTGCCTTGAACAACCACTATCAAGGTACCACCGCTCCCTACGTCTTGGAGCCTTAGTGTGTACCTACATCAAACATTTTAGGACTTGATTTTGGTACCCACATTTTCTTGGGTCCTAGAGGGTTAGTGCCATGAACCCAAACAAGATTATTGGATCTATTTAATTGATCATAACAAAACTTAGCTAAATGTCCATTTTTACCACAATATGTACATCTATATACTCTACCATATTTAAAAGCATAATGGGTGTGTGATTTGTGAGCATGAGCATTGTGAGCATGAGCATGAGAAGTGTTAGGTGTAGTGTGAGCATGAGGAATCTTAGCATGAGATGTGTGCTTTTTAGAAAAATTTTCCTCAAGTTTCTTAGTGTTAAAAGCACAATCTTTCAAAACCTTCTCAAAATTAACCATTTTAGATTTTAAAGAAGAAATTTCTTTTTCATCAACCATAGGAAATTTAGCCTTACAAGAAATCTTATAGGCATCAAATTCATTTTGAATAGAAGTGAGATTTGAAGAAATATCATCTTTTTCTTTTGAAACCAAAGCAAGTTGATTTTTAAGAAAAGCAACTTCTTTTTGTAATTTAAAGCATTCAATTTTCTTATTATCATAAGTTTCAGAAAGTTCAACAAAAGCATGTACAAGAACTTCCTTACTCAACTCATCATCTTCATCATCAAGAGATTGAGGGGTTACCTTAGGAGTGTTTGCCATGAAACACATGTTCGCCGTATCCACCTCTTCTTCGGACTCGCTTTCCGAATCCCAAGTTGCCTTGTATGCTTTCTTTTCTTCCGGTTTCTTTGGCTTGAAGGAGGAAGTCATCTTCTTTTTGAATTCCGGACAATCGGCCATGATATGTCCGGGCTTTCGGCAATTGTAGCAAATAATCCTTCGCTCCCTTTGCCTTCAAATTTTCTCCGGAAGTTGAGCTTGTTCTTCCGGTACATTCTTTTGATGTTTCGCACAAGGAGGGAGAGCTCCTCATCTTCTTCTTCATCTTCTTCATCATCTTCAAGGGTGGATGAAGACTTGAAAGCTATTGATTTCCTTTTTGTTGGAGCGGCCTCTTCTCTTGCTTTCTTCTCCATCTCATGGGTCTTTAAGTTCCCAATGAGACTAATGATGTCCATCTCATCCTTGTCGTTTAACTCCTTTAAGGTGGTGGCCTTTATCTCCCAAGATGGAGGAAGAGCCCGAATCACTTTGCGCACCTTTTGATCGTTGGAGATGACGTCACCTAAGGAAGAAAGACCATTGGTGATTTTAGTGAATCTAGTAATCATACAATCAATAGATTCATCATCAAGCATTTTAAATGATTCATATTGAGACCTCAAGAGATCTATCTTAGCTCTCTTGACTTGTGAAGTCCCTTCATGTGTGACCAATAAGTGTTGCCAAATCTCACAGGCGGATTGGCAATGAATTACCTGTGTAAGGTCATCCTCATTCAAGGCGGTTAAAAGGGAGTTTTGGGCCTTGGAGTTAGCCTCATATTCTCTAAAGGTGAAGTCGGTCCAAGTGCTCTCATCACTATCGGGTGCTACATAGGGTTTGGTCAAAGACTTAGCCACTAAACTACCTAATGATTGCAAAAAGATAGTCATCCTAACCTTCCAAATAGGGAAATTGAGTCCATCAAATTTAGGTGGGGATTTAATGTTATCGGCCATGTTTACTAGTGATGAATGAATGAAATGAGAAATGTTGATTAGCAAATTTTAAGGATCTCTCTATGGATGTTAAGCCAAAACCTAGAGTCCAAGCTCTGATACCAATTGAAAATCACCTAGAGGGGGGGTGAATAGGTGATAATGCTAATCAATGCACAATTTAAAAATATGATGCAACAATCTCCCAAAACAAGACTAAGAGCCGAATGCCCCGTGAAGGGTTCTGAACTCCTTCCTCCTGATTCCTCGTAAATAAGAGTTGGAGGTGCGCAATGCAACCTTGTTGTATGGGACAATGATTGACAAGATGAATGACAACAAGTGAATATGGCAAAGACAAACAAAAGCAAGCAACAATAGCAATGAAAGTAGTGCAAGAACAAGGAAAGTAAACCAAACGCAAACACAAGGATTTGTTATCGAGGTTCGAGCACCCAGCTCTACTTCCCCGCCTTCCCCTGAAGGATTCCAACCACTTCCACTATCACAAAGATGTCACAAATACACCGGAGTACCCAACTCCACAATCTCAAGTACAAGTTCTCTCTTGGTAGTCAAAAGACCACAAACTTTCTCTTTCAAAATTCTCTTCCCTTACAAAGGTCCTTAGAGAACAATGAGTAGGAATGAAGCTCTTGTGTGTAAAGAGAAAAGAAAATGAAATCAGAGAATTCTTGAAAACACTTCAGAAAATGAGAGAGAATTTCAGCACAAAAACCAAGAAACCAAGCTCTTTTGAATGCCTTAAACTTTTGAATTTTTCTTGTAATAATTAGGTAAACCAATCTCTCCCCAAACACCCCTATTTATAGGAGAGGGCTAGGGTTAGAAGATAAAACATATTTAAGGCTAATCAGAATGTATTAAACCCAAAACAGGTCATTTAAACTCACTTAAGTGAGAAAAAGATAAAAATAAACAGCTCAGAAAACTAGCCGTTACTGTTCAAACGGCTAGCCCGGTCGACCGGTCGGTCGACCTCCTACTCAAAAATCTGACCGTTGTAGGCCAGCGGTCGACCGCCCGGTCGACCCAATCTAACTGAGAGCAGACTGAGTTACAGTCGGTCGACCGGTCGGTCGACCGATACAACGTGCACACAGATACGTGCACAGCCAGAGCCACGGTCGACTGGGACGGTCGACCGGCCAAACCTGTCATAGGTCCGGTCGACTGTTCGGTCGACTGGCTCAGGTCAAAAATCAGGATTTGAAGAGAAAATTAAGGGGATTTTGATTTTGACAAAAATAATTTTGAACATAGATTTGTATAAAACATAAATATATATCTGTAGGCAAAATCTTGTAAACAAAATGTTTTTGTATAAATTATAAGAAAACATTTTGGAATAAACATGTGCGCAAAAACGTGTGTGATAGAGCTTCAAACCTATCCACTATTCTTTAACAAACTATAAAACTAAAAATACAATGATTAAATACTTTTTGAGCAATCTTCAAGTCTTTGAGCCATCCAATGCCTTGCTAGTGCCTTCTCTTCTATGATCCTTCCTTGATTGTGCAATTTGCCTTCCTTGCTATGTGAAACTTAGAAGTTCTTGCAAAAGCTAAGCCAATGGTCTCCAAACATGGTACAAAACCTGAAACTTATCTTGAATAAATTCATTAGTACCAAATAGCTCTTATTTGGTTTGTCATCATCAAACTCAAAACAAGAGAGTGTAACCTCTTGGGCCAACAATTTTTCTCTCACAAATCTTGTTAAAATCAGCTCAAGAGAAGGCACATTTATAGCCTCTCAAAAATCTTCCCGTTGGCAGTCTGGAAAGGGCAGAAATGCCCTTCCGGTTGACAGCTAGGTCAACCGGCCAACGGTCCTTTTTTATGAACGTTGAGCCTCCGGTCGACCGCCCGGTCGACCGGACAAAAACCAACGATCGACCGCCCGGTCGACCAGCCCCCACCTGAGAGTGGGGTGCTTTCAGTCGGTCGACCGCGCGATCGACCGGATGAATAGGCTAGCCTTTGTGCACGTCTTGTGCATATCGGTCGACCGCTCTGGTCGACCAACCACTGGTCCGATCGATCGTCTGGTCGACCGCCAGAGCAGTCTGGCTGGGTTTTTATAGGGATTAAAAACTTGTCTTTTACTTCAATTAAATCCCATAAAATCACATAAATTCCACAAAAATAAGTTCTTATAAGATCTTTGAAATACAAATATGTGTGATAAAAAATTAACACATATTACAAACTATTTGAATTATTTTTGTGATATTAAAATTTGGCCTAAACACAAAAACTATATTTTTCAAAACTTGGGTTTTTGAAATGGAAAATCGTTTTCTCCAAAACTTATGTAAATACAAAAACATGATATTGAAACAACTCTGAAGCATGTTGTATATGAATAGAATCCAATATATATAAAAGATATATATCTATGTTTTTGACATGAAAACCAAAACCGGTTAAACTGAAACCAATAAACCGAAACTTGTGTGTGTGCGAACTTGAGCAGATCAATACTATCTACCTTTACACAAGATCTAAACTACTAAACTAAACACAAACCGAAGTCTTCTTGTCTCCTAGCCAACTCAATCCAAACATGATCCAACGAGCCTGACTCCAACTGAGTGCTAGATGCGATGTTGACGCGCGAGCTCTTGAATCAACACGTGAAAGCTCCAAAACTCCTTTGTTGAAGCTAAAGTCCTACTAATATATTGGTCAATCACTGAAACTATTTAAACACAAGATTATTAGTAAACTATAACTACATGAGTTAATCATCATCAAAACTAGAGTGATAGGCCTCTGGGCCAACACATGATGACTACATGATGATTTTTCAGGACTGGTCATGTAAAGGGAATAAGTTTCATGATAGGATCTTTCATGATCCTATTCATATTAGGGATTGTAATTATGTAAATAGAAAAGAGGTCAATAAAGGTGAGTTTCATGAACCACCACATTATTTTGATTGGGCAGCAACGCTTGGCCCAATCCGACCACCACCGGAACCACCACCTTGAGGTAACATTATCCTTTCCTTTCTTTTTTTTCATGCATTTAAACATTCATTCATACATTGAGGACAATGAATGAGATAGGTATGGGGGATGGTTCTAACATAACATAGGTTTTCTTTTTATTTAAAAAAAAGAAGAAAAATTTAACATGTTCTTTGCTTTTTAAAACTTTTTGAAAAGAGAAACAATATTTTGACCTATATTTTTTGTAAGAAATTAAGTTAATTTTAAGGAATAGGAGAATCATAATTAAGATTTCTTATACTTGGTCAAAATAAGATTATTTGTTTGATTTCTAGAGTTAGGATAAAAATTTAGAAAAGTAATTTAGTCTTAATTTTTACCTTGATGAAATATGTATACTTTACACACTTACACACTTAGGGTTTAAAAACTAAGATTCTTATGTTTTATAAAAAAAGAAAAAAATGCATATCAAAAATTCTCTAATTAAGCTGGGTACTTGTGCCTCATAAAGCATAAGTATTCACGTCTAAAAGTAGTCTGCATAATAAATAAAATCCTTAGTTTTGTGGCCTTGTTTGCTCAAATTCTTAGATCCTTGGGGTGTTTTCTCGCCCGGTGCCCTAAGACCGTCCGGTTTGAGTATCACTGACTAAAAGCTTGTTACATGGGTAGATTAGAAAGCCCAATAGAACTAAGGAATAATACCACCAAAAATATAAATTTTCTTTAATAAACAAGGCATAAGAATTAGTGTTAAAGAACCCCTAGTCAAAATTTCACGGTCACGAAGGTGCATATGACTTAAGGTAAAGTAATAGACTAGATAAGAAATACAGTTTGAATCCTTACCTTAATTGATAACAAGTTTTTGAATATAAACTAAGTTTAGAAATAAAAAATTTGGTTTTCCTATAACTTATAGATTACTTGAACTCTTACAATAGTACTTCAAATATTTTCTCATCTTTTCAAAATGTATTTTCAAAATACTAACACTTTATTTCTTTTTTTTATGGATTTTGTGGGTGTAATCTACTGAAAACCCCACGAGACAAAACTCATCCTCTAGGGTAACCTAGAGGATGAAGGACTTGTTGCACATGCTAAGTGCAATCGTGGTTCTTACGAAAAGGTGTTATATTAATTTTTTTTTGCTCGAGGACGAGGAAAAGATAGGTATGGGGGTATGATTATATACGTGAACTGCATATTTAGTGTCACATGTGTCACATTTCCACATTTATTTTGTAATAAAACTCTGCTATTTGGTTTATTTTAATGTCTAATGGTGTGCAGGATAATTTATGGAGAAAGAGGAGAAATGGAATCTGGAGTTTTAAAAACTAAAGCAAATCAATGAAGATCTACACAAATCCAGAGGTTTAGAAGCAATTCTATTTAAAGACTTGAGCAAATCAGAGAAGATAACACCAAATAAAATCAGTTAGAAATGAATTTTTAAAGATCCATTTGGTTTACTTGAAGATCAACAAAAATAATCCCAAATCTAGAAGTCCAGAGGCAAATCTTATCAGAAAACATGAGATAACAGAGAGAGAATATTATCAAATCTATTCAAATTAAATCAGATTTATTTGAATTTGTTATCCTTACTTGAGAAATTATTGAAGATAATCCCAAATTCTGAAGTCCAGAGATGAACTATCAGCATACAAAGAGATAACAAGGATAAGGATATTGGTTGTTGGGTCAGCAATTTGAGCTCATCTCTTCACCACCCTTTGTCACTCCTTTTATCCTATAAATACTGCAATTTCTGAAGGCAAAAGAGAGGACGATTAAGCTGAGAGTAGAATAGATTTTTTTATAGGTTTACCTAGGTTCTTCTTTCTCTTTTAACGTAATTTTTATTTTTCTTTATGTAACTGAGAGGAGATAACAGTCTCATTGAGGAATGAGAAAGGAGCTTGTACTGAGAGTGACACTAGTGCAAGTATTCATCATTTCTTTCATTGTTATTTAATCAAATCGAAAGTTATTTTTTCTTCTTTATTCTTGTTTACTTTCCTCTAATGTATTTGGAATCCCAGTGAATCCAATAGTCTCGAGACTCCTTCGCCATTGCCAGTGCCCTTGATGGCTTATGGTGATGAACAACCATTCCTTTTTTAGTTTAGCTTGCCCTTTTATTCATAGTGTAGATCGGGATCCGGAAAGATCCTAAACTCCATGGTTGATCGCCTTCAGAGACTAGGTAAGTTATAGGGACAGATCCAAGGTATATGAATACAGAAGAATTAAGTAAGAATTTTTAGTTTTCTTTTAATTTTTAGTTTAGAATTCTACTGCAAAACCAACATTCTCCTCTTTATTTAGTTTTCCTTTTCTTTTGTAAATAAAACAACAACAACATCATCATCTTTTTTTTTACCATCTTCTTCGCATCTTTTAACTTAACCTTTTTGTTTTCTTTTTCTAAAACTGAGAAGAAATTCCTAACATGTTTTTGTAAACTCAAAAAGAAATGAACTTGCTTAAAATCTTCCATCGCTAGTTCCTCTTTGTGGATCACGACCAGCATAGCCACTTGCTGTTGCGGTAGCATTGAGAATTTGCACTTCTATTCTATATTACTGAGATTTTGTATTTTTTTGTGCAGATTTTCCGTCAATCAGTACCCTACTTTGATGGGTGTTTTGTATTTCATATTGTATTATGAGATTATTGTATTTGTGTTGTGGACTGTGTATTTATATTGGTGTGGGTGTATGCTTGTATTCTGTGGACATGTGTGTTTGTATCGATGTGATGTATTAGTATCATTGTGGGGATTACTTGTAATAGCGCAGTTTAATTCATGTTCATATATACTGCTTATGATATTTGCTCTATTACTGTGCTTGGCTGACCCTTCGAGGTTGTTAGCTTTCGGGCTCAGCCTCCGGGCTTTCTTCACGGTCTTAAACCTCCTGGGTTTTCTAGCTTCATCGGGAGCTTAGCTATGTTGTGTGGCTACGAACAGAGCATAATTGCCAACCTCATCAGGCACGACTTAGCTATACTCCCGCTTTGCTCAATGTTTGGACTTAAACCCTCTAGGTTTTACTAGCTATGCTAAGTAGCTGCGAGCAGAGTTTAAACGCCATCCTGGTCATGCACGATTTAGCTATACTCCTGCTTGCTCAGCCTCCGGGTTCTCTTGCTTCATATTTATATATGCATGTTTTATACTAACATTTCTATAGGTACCTACTTAGCCTCCATGCCTAACCACTTATGGTTTCACTACTCAACCCCCAGGCTCAACCTCTTGGACATTTTTTAAAGTCCTCTGAATTTTCTATATGCTATGCCTATTAGGCGGATCTAGTGTTCAACACTTTACTACTAAATCCGTTCGGGCGTAGTTACACCTTGAGCGTGGCTTCGCCACATACGGTAGCATAGCATTCGTACACTCGCTTCATCATGTGCATTTAGCTGTGTCGTGAGCGGTAATCACGTCGAGCATGATGGCGTTTAGTGTTGTACGTTAGCTTCGCTTAGCTCGGCTTGGATATTTGCTTACTTGCTTGCCTACTTTCCTACTTGATAATTTAACTATTATTCAGTTCTTGATGATTATGAAGAGTTTGAAATATTACTTATACTGTTTTCAAAACTGTATTATTTTCTGGTATTTATACCGATCTCCTGCATCAGTATCATTTTTCTATATTGTATAATACAACAGTTAATATCTGTTGAATATCACTTGGCATGCTACCACTTGACACCTGACACCTGCATGTTATTACTTAACAACTGCATGTTATTACTTAAGACTTATATGTTATCACCTAACACCTGTATGTTATCACCTGGTATCTGCTATGCTAACACTTGACTCATGATTATTTTAGATACATATATTGCATAAATATTATTACATTCCTATATATATTTTATAATGAATATTGCAAATAACTTGTCTTAATGTCCTAATTCATGCAGGTCATGCAGGGTATGATAGGGAGAAGATAATCATGAAATTTATCCAATTAAATCTAAAAGTTCAAAAGAAAGGGGATTGATTCAAATTCAAAGGTTCTAGAAGCTATCTTATCTGAAAATTAAATATACCAGATAAAATAATATCATCAATTTCAAGGGAAAAACGGATTATTTTAAGACCTTATCTGTTTCGCTGAAGATAAATGGATATCTTATCAATTCTAGAAGATAAATTGAAAATCCAAGAGGATAAATGGATAGAGAGAAAATCAACAAATAAGATGAAGCAATTTAGATTCAGACTGGATACATTTTACCATTTTAATCATAACTTTTGCTACTGAAACTCAAATCTAATGATTCAAGATGATCCAGAAGACTTAAAGAGAGACAATTGTTATGCTGATCACTATTTCTAATTCTATAGGCAAAAGGGGCACCATATCAGAGAGAGAGAGCTTTACTTTAGATTTTTCTTTTCTTCTTCAATGTAATTTTTATTTTTTTATTTTTCTTTTTAGCTTAGGTTAGAGAGAGTTACATGATTAAAAGGGAGGAAGAGTTATTATAGAGTGACACTGTTATAACCCTTCTCAAGAAACTTATATTGAAGGTGATAATCAATGAAGGTTTTCCACTTTTCTTTATTGTGCTAGATATTGCCGAAGCCTTGCTTTTCTTTATTCTTTTCTATTACTTCACTTACTTCATGTTAAGGTAAATTTTCGATATGATTCAAACAGTAGAGGTAAAAAAAAAATTTATTTCTTTTTATTTCTGATTTTTGCATCAAAACTTTTCTATCTCTTTTTTTCTTTTATAATTAAAACAACAACACCACCACCATCTACTCTTCTACTATTTTCTTCTTAACTTAACTTTATATTTTTATTTTTTTATAAACTGAGAAGATAATTATTAACTAGTTTTGGTAAATTAAAAGAAGAAACTTACATAATGCTTCCATCGCTGTCCCTCCTTGTCGATCACAACCCGTTAGCTCTAGGCTACACGGCAGCATCGAGGACGTAGCACTATTTATAAAAGTCTGTATTTTTTTGTGCAGGTCAGAATCAATCACAATAAATTTTGGCGCCGTTGCTGGGGAGGGACGACAAGTTTTCTTTACTTTTGATTTTTCTCAACAATTAATCTCTTTTTCTTCTCTGTTTTGGTGTACATGGGATAATTTCAGAAAACTAGAAGCTGCAGTGGACATATTGCTACTCTGTGCCTCTGTCCAAGAAGGCAGAGCATCAGAGCCAAAACTATGAACTACTAACTGTAGTTTCTTGCAGGTTGCTTGAATTTCAAAGATTAATTCTCTGCAGTTATTAGTTTATCTGTTTAACTCACTCTGTATATGTTTCTAATCAACAGTAACTTGTTACTTTGGAAATGCTAAAAAATGTTTAGACTCTTGCATCTTAGGGCATCTGCCTATTTCGTTTCTTTACATTACTGTTGAAGAGTGCTGGAGCAAAGGTATGTGTGTATTGCAATAGTTTAGGAAACATATTTTGAATGATTCATATTGCTTGAATGTTACCTTGTGCTTTATACTTGTACACTACACAAAAAAAGATTAAGGGTATATCCTTAAACAAGATAAGGTGGAGAAGTCATTACCCTCCCTTAGCCCACAAACCATCTCCTCACTCACTAATCCAGCCTAACCTAAAATTGAGTAGACGTTGGCCCTAGGGACATTTCGGACTCAAATAGGGATTGACCTAAGGGGGAAGTTGTTAGAAGTTGACTCTTACTAAATCGGTGTCGAAGGTTGGGGATTGAGGGGCGAAACCCTGAAGGCTGGTGGTTAGGTATAATTAGGCCCATTGCTTAACAACAGATACCTCCCACCAATCTTACCCCTACCTAGCCGATTAACTTGTGATTAGGTTCTGCAATATACTTCCTGTGGATAATCAACAGTTAGGAGTCGTCTAGGTCCTACCTAACATAGACTAGATTTTTTTGTTTGATTATTTGTTTATTTTTATTTATTCTTGTGAAAATGGATTATAATTACAAATTTTTGATTATAACTCAAATCCATATTTCACCCCAACCTCTTTCAATTCGGATATTACCAACCCGGCATTACATAGCTTTAACTTTAACCAACCAAGTATACAAGATTGGTCTTATCTGAATCAATATATGCCCCAATCCCAGTATTATGAACAAGAATGGGATAATCATCATCACTTTTCACTAAGTCAGTGGGGATACAACTCTCCCGAGTCTTATATCAACAACCTTACCAATAAATAGCTTTATATACTCCTTACCAAGATGAACCTATAGAAGAAAAATCTTCTTTAGAAAAGACTTTTGAAGCCTTCCTTGAGTCCACTGACAAGTACAGATAATAGCGGACTCAATTCTCCCAAATAAATTCAAAATCCAAGATCCTTACGCTAATTTCCACGTCCAACCACAACAAGAAGAACCTGTTGGCTTAGAAAAGAATATGGAATTCATGATTCAGTCCCAAAATAATTGAATTCAATTCCAAATGGATTGTCTCAAGTCTTTCAATAGGCTAGAAGTAAAAGTGAGTCATTTGGTCAACACAATTAATGATAGGAATGAGGAAACTCTACCTAACACTTTTTCGACCACTCCTGATTCTCCTAACCATATTGATGAAGAATAATGGTATCTTGGAGATTTTAATTAAGATTCAATTTCACCACAAAACTTTGAACTTGACCAATATTAATCCATTAACAAATTGACAAGTTTTCAGTTCAATGAGATTGAACTTGAAAATGAATGTGACAATGATTCTCAATGTTGTGATTCAGTTCCACTTTTTGAATCTATGTTGACTCGGGTATCCTTACCTGATTCGGATCCAATTTCAAAGCCAACACTGATTCCTATCCCTATAGAGCTTGAACATGAATCACTTATTTTGGATAGTCATATTTCATTATTGGAAAATGAATGTGAACTTGAATTCTATGATTTAGACCAAACCCATGAACCAACTCAAACTCTCGAACCTAAACTTGATTTGAGTTTTATTCCCGAGTTAGTATCGGTTCCTATTTCTTTCATTGATGAGCCCAAATCATCCATTCTACAAAACCACATTCCACTGTTGGATCAAGATTTAGATCAATATGACTCCATGATGATATCCCAATATTGGTCATATAACTAGGAAAATTTTTATGCTAGGATCTTGCACGATGCTATTCATATTGGGGAGTATAAAAATGCTAATAAAAAAGTGAAAATAAAAGGTGGGTTCCATGAAAATTCACAGTATCTAGATTGGGTAAAAATGCTTGGCCCAATGAGACCACCAACGGAACCACCACCTTGAGGTGACAATTTTCCTTCCCTTTCTCTTTTTTCATGTATTTTTGCATTTCATTCACACATTAAGGACAATGCATGAATTAGGTGTGGGGGAGGGTTTACTAACATGCTAACTTTACTAATCTAAAAAAATCCTTTCTTTAAAAACTTTTTGAAAAGAAAAATAATACTTTGACTTATTTTTGTAAAAAAATAAGTTAATTTTAAGGAATAAAAAGATCATAATTAGGAGTTCTTATACTTGGTCAAATAAAATTATTTGTTTGATTTGAGGTTAGGAAGAAAAATTGAAAAAGTAATTTAGACTTGACTTTTACTTTGATGAAATATACATACTTTATACACTTACACACTTAGGGTTCTAAAACAAGGTTCTTATGGCTTATATTAAAAAAATATTTATTATATAAAAAATCCTCTGATTGAGCTGGGTATTTTTGCCTCATGAAGCATAAATATCCACGCCTAAAAGTGGTTCATATAAATAAAAATTCTTAGTTTTGTGGCCTTATTTGCTCGAGTCCTAAGTCCTTGGGTGTTTTCTCACCCGGTGCCCGAAAACTGTCAGGTTTGGGAGTCACCGACTAAGGCTCGTATCATGGGCGAATTAAAAAGCCTAATAGAGCTAAGGGATATTACCACCATAAATAAAAAAAGAAAAAAGAAAATAATAAGGCATAAGAGTTAGAGTTGAAGAATCCTGTGCCAAATTTTCAACGGTCACAAGGTGCATATGACTTAGGGTAAAATAATAGACTAAATGAGAAATACAACTTTAATCTTTACCTTGATTGAAAACAAGTTTTTGAATAAAGACTAAGTTTAGGAATTACTAAGTTTTGATAATCCTATGACTTATAGATTACTTGAAATTTTACATTGATCTTCAAATATATTTTCCTTTTAAAATGCGTTTTTAAAAAATTCTAATAATTCATTTCTTTTTCTTCATAGATTTTGTGGCTGCAATCCACTGAAAACCCTTTTGAGACAAAACTCGTCTTGTAGAGGTAACCTAAAGGTTTAATGGTTTGTTGCACGTACTAAGTGCAACCGTGATTTCTACGAAAATAAGTGATTGAGCTTAGACCTGCACACAAGAATGCAGAATTTCAGAACTTTAAGAATGGAATGAGCAAGGTACTCAATGCTACCGCAATAACAAGTGGCTATGCGGGTCATGATCCACAAGGAGGGACTAGCGATGGAACCTTCTTTAGTAAGTTCTCTTTTATACTACAATTAATGGTTAAATTCTTCTTTTGTTCTTTAAAAGAAAAGAGAAAAATGGAGTTACAGTTAAGTTAGGAAGAAGGTGGTAGATTGAGAAGGTGGAGAAAATAGAAAATGAATATATACAAAGAAATTGAAAAGAGTAATAAAAGAGTTGGGTGTTGATGGTGTTGGTGATCTAAACTAAAAAATTAAAAGAAAGAAAACTAAAACCTAAAAAACTTGCTTACCTCTTCGGTGCCTGCTTACCTTTGATCCATATTGACGATGTACCTTTATTTGAAGGCGAGGGAAGTATGACAAATAGGATCTTCCCTATTCCTGATTTATGCTATGAAATGAAGGGGCGAGCTACACTACCATAAAACTAGATATCCATCACCATAAGCCATCAACGATACTTGCAAGGGCAAGGCAACTTCGAGGCTATCGGTTTCATTTGGATCCACAAGCACAGAAGAGGGAAGTACACGAAAATAAGAGTAAAGAAGAAAAAGAAACTTCGATTTGATTCAAATAACAAAGAAAAAAAGATCACTTACACTGGTGTCACCTTCGGTACAGGCTTGCTCTCATTCCTTCATGAAAGTATCCTCTCCGCTAAGTTACATAAAGAAAATAAAATTACATGAAAGAAAATAAAAAAACCTAAGTTACAAACTATAAATTAGCCTAAATTCTACTCTCTGCTTGGTCGTTCCCTGTACGCTCTAAAAAATTCAGTATTTATAGGCAAAACCCAATGGGGAGAGGCATACGAAGATAGGGGAGCAAACGCTCCCCCAACAACCCTAACTATGTCGCAGAAATGTGGCTATGGCCGCGTTTTCGCGGCCTGGCTATGACCAATGCCACAGCTGAGGGGGCACACATCTCTGGTTCCCCGATTTTCGTTTATCTTCAGCTAGATTTTCAGTTTAAGTTCGGGATTTTGACGAACTGGCCTTTGATCTTTTGGCTTTAACCGATTGATTTTGGAAGATTTATTTTAATTGCTTTTCAACTTCTCTGATTTGCTCTGATCTGCCCTGATTTTTTGAGTTCGACTTAATTCTGAATTAAATTAGAATTTTGATGGGCTTTGAGCTCATTTCTCTTTCTTTTCGTTTAGCCATGGGCCTGCATATAAATTAAACAATAATTAGGATTAAAAGTAGAGATTATTATATAATAAGTATGAGAATATGATAATAATTATGCAATATCTGTGATTGATCAATAAGTTATGCTAGGTCAGTTTAGTTTTTCTTTTCTCTTTGTTTTGCTCGAGGACGAGCAAAAGATAATTGTGGGAGTGTGTTTGGATACACATATTGCATAAATATTATTACATTCATACAGATATTCTGTAATGAATATTGCTAATGACTTGTCTTAATATCTTAATTCATGCAGGATATGATAGGGAGAAGATAATCATGAAATTTATCCAATTAAATCCAAAATTTCAAAAGAAGGGGATCGATTCAAATTCAGAGGTCCTAAAAGCTATCTTATTTGAAAACTGAATATATCAGAAAAGATAATATCATCTAATTTCAAAGAAAAAACAGATTGTTTGAAAACCATATCTGTTTCGCTGAAGATAAATGGATATCTTATCGATTCTAGAAGACAAATTGAAGATCCAAGAGGATAAATAGATAGAGAGAAGATCAATGAATGAGATGAAGCAATTTAGATTCTGATTTAGACTAGATACATTTTAGTATTTTAATCATAACTTTCACTCCTGAAATTCAAATCTGTTGATTCAAGATGATCTAGAAAGAATACTTAAAGATAGACAATTCTTATGTTGATCACTATTTCTAATTCTATTATTTTACAAGTCATATTCAGCAATCAACTCGCCAATAAGCTACAGATTAGAATTGAATTATGGATAAATCAAGTTAAGTTTGGAGAAAAGAGGAGTATTCAAATCTAGAAATATCAAGCTCTCCTATCTTCATACGGTTTCTATCCCCCTAATTTTCTCCTATAAATACCCTCATACCTCGAAGGCAGAAGGGGCACCATATCAGAGAGAGAGCTTTACTTTAGATTTTTCTTTTCTTCTTCAATGTAATTTTTTTTCCTTTTTAGCTTAGGTTAGAGAGAGTTACATGATTAAAACAGAAGAGAGTTATTGTAGAGTGACAATATTGTAATTCTTTCTTAAAAAACTAATATTGAAGGAGACAATCAATAGAGGTTTTCACTTTTCTTTATTGTGCTCGATCTTGCCGAAGCCTTACTTTCTTTTATTCTTTTCTATTACTTCGCATTACTTCATGTTAAGTTAACTTTTCGTTATGATTCAAACAATAGAGATAAAAATTCTTCTTTTATTTCTTTTTATTTTTGATTTTTGCACCAACACTTTTTTTTATCTCTATTTGTTTCTTTTTCTTTTATAATTAAAACAACAACATCACCATCTCCTCTTCTATCACCTTCTTCTTAACTTAACTTAACATTTTTTTTTTATAAACTGAGAATATAAGCATTAACTAGTTTTGGTAAATTAAAAGAAGAAACTTACATAATGTTTCCATCGCTGTCACACCCTGTGGATCACGACCTGTTAGCCCTAGGCTACACAGTAACATCGAGGACCTAGTATTGTTTCTAAAAGTTTGTATTTTCTGTGCAGGTTTGGATCGATCAATTATCACATTAAGGGAATGTAATAACTGATATCCTGATATACCCCTGTTACACCTGTACTCCTGATACTCCTTTAACCTGCTCCTACTCATTCCTGTATGCTAATTATTATAATAATTGATAATAAAAAAGATAACTTATACTGGGTAAGGGGAAAACTGATAAACTTCAATTGGTGAATATGTTTATAGTGGTATTAAGTATGTTGTGCAATTAAAATTTTGGTTCTATCTATGGGCCTCCAAGTGTTCAACGGGGTGTGGTGGCACCCTGATTATTATACGTCTTCCCAGGGCATACAATAAGACCCTTTGCCCCTGATTCACCTCGCGGTAGGTTCCGTATCAACAACGGAACATCTTAGGCCATGGTCCCGGGTATGCACAGGAGCCATTGTAAACATAACCTATTGGTTTCCCCATCAGTTTCTAATAACCAACCTCGACTTACTTATATAAAGATGTATGTGGATTGGAATGTATGCTAAAACACATGCCCAGATATATGGCTCAGACAAGTAATAATAATAAGATGCTAATTAATAATTCATGGTTTGTTTTGCAATTTGGGTTGTATGAACTCAGATTACGGTAACATGAGACATAATGTATATATATGAGGGTTTCCTTGCTTGGATTTTTCCTTCAACGTACTAGTATAAGGAACCCGTAAACTGAGATTGTACAACTGTTTTACCCATATTCAGTTTTATTGGTTTTATCAGTTTTATGTTGTTTTTTTAGTTTAGGAGACAACTCAGGTTGTATGAACTCAGGCTATGGTGACGTGAGGTATAAGTATATAAATATGAGGGTTTCCTTGTTTTGATTATTCTTTCAATTACTAATCTCAGGAATCCATAATTTGAGCTTGTATAACTGGTTTTCCATATTTACTTTACTTGATGCCTCATTGCCTGCTTATGTGCGTATGTGCTCATGACACTATTTTTAATATATGCTCTTTGACTACGATTTATCGATATATGTGTGCTTGTCTATGTACGCCACTTGGCACTCATCTTTCCACTCGTTAGGTAGATTTCTGACTCCCCTGGACTTGCATGTCTAGATCCCGGAGCTTGGACTATGGTGGACTTTCTATTGATCAGAGTTGCACAACGATAGCGCAGTGGATCAGTAGTTGACCGTCTGGGGTCCTTTTCTTCCAGGCCTCCTGCTCGGTGATCGGGACGGAACTAGCACCCAAAAATCGTATGTTTTATGAAATCAGTAAAAAGCTCATATGTACTAATGTTCCCTCGATACTTCATTATAGCATTGGCTCAACGGGTCGAATCCACATGGACGGGAGGCGATAGAAGCATTAACAGTTCTTATTCACGTGTTATGTTAACAGTTCTTCTTTATTTAAAGAATTAGAAAAAGAAAAGAAAAGAAATCAAGCATGTGGTAGGTGGAGAAGGCGATGAAAGCAATGTGAATATAGAAGAGAAGTGGTTTGAAAAACAAAATAAAAATGGAACAAAGGTGAACTAAGAAAATGGTGAAAACAACGATGGGAAAATGATAAAATATTTTGGAAATGATTTTTAAAGCAAAGTAAAAAGCGAGAAGAAAACTATGAAAGAAAACTCATGGCTACTAACTACTAATTGCTCCATTAACCATGCTAACCTCTTAGTGATAGTTGCCTCACATGGATCCTTGGCTTCAAGAGATGATACAGAGCATGGCCCATAAGAATGATCTTCTACATTCAAACAACACATCCATACCACTAACAAGTTGCAAGCTACTTATTAAATCATCAAAGCTGGTTAAAGGTGAGCATGAAATAAAGAAGACATTACAAGTTAGCAAGTTAGTGGGTTAGGTGTTAGAAATATTAGAATGTTAGAATCCATCATCATGAGCCATCAATGGCTCTTGCAAGAGCAAGGCCTTGTGAGGCTACTAGATTCATGTAGATAATCAAGTAAGTAGTTAGATGGTTAGTGGTTAGTAGTTAGATTGCCATGAGAAGAAAAGTTAGTTAAGCATCATGTAGAAGATGGAGAAGATTACAATGGAGAAGAAAGGAGGCACCTTTACATAGATTGTCACCATCATTACATCAATCCCTCTCATCTCTTTCTGAATCTCTCAGCCCTACTACAAGATCTAAAAATGAAATAAAAAAATAAAATACAAGAAATGAAGAACACCTACCCTACACTACACTAAAACATAGAAACCCTAAACTAAAATCAAAAACTGCTTCGTTTCAGGTCTCTACAGGGGTTTTTATAGGCGCAGGAGGGTTCTAGAAGACAAGATGGGGCCACGCGTTGAAGATCGACGCGTGGCCCCACCACATTGACGCGGATCCGCGATATTGTTGCGGGTCTGCGGCAATACCAAGGACCTAGTCCCTGGTTTTGGTGCGGGAATGCGCGGCGCTTCGGGGGCCTTCTTGGTATATTCAGTTTTGGGTATATTCGTCCGAATCTTCGGGGGCCTTGCTTGGCCTCCAAGTAATGCGGATTTAATTACCCAAAATGGGTTTAATTAAGCTCTTATTACTCCTTTGCCTTTAAACTCTTGATTTACCTGCAAGAGAGACCAAAACACGGTTTAGACCGACATTTTATTCATAAATCGGTAGGGAAATGCGATATAATAATGCAGAATTGTAGACTAATCACACCCCCACATTTATCTTTTGCTCGTCCCGAGCAAAATAAGAAAATAACAAACTATACTACAAATGTTATTACACCACTTTCGCAGGTGACGCGATTGCACTGAGCATGTGCAACAAGCCGTTAAACCTCTAGGTTTCCCCTAGAGGAAGAGTTTTGTCTCCTGAGGGTTTTCACCGGATTGCACCGACAAAATCCATAAAGAAAGAAGATAAATGTTAGTATTTTGAAAACGCATTTTGAAAGAGAGACAAGTTTATGAAATATTTTTGCAAAAATATAAGCAATCTAAGATCATAAGTCAACCAAAATTAGTCTTCTTTAAACTTAGTCTATTTCCAAGATCTTGTCTTTAATTAAGGTAAGAACTCAAAATTGGATTGAATTTTTTATCCTTCATAAAACTTAGATAATATGCACTTTGTGATAGTGAAGATTTCTGGGATTTTAACTCTAACCATCAAGCCATTTATTTTTATATAAATATTTTTTTCTTTTTCTTCTTTTTTTCTTCCCTTAGTTTTCTTAGGCTTTCTAGTTTACCCGGGTAATGAGAATTTAACCGATGACTCTCAGACCAGACGGTTTTAGGGCACCAGATGAGAAAACATCCCTCGGGTTTAAGGACTCGAGTAAACAAGGCCACAAAACTAAGGAGGATTATTTTCTTCTTATGATCACCGTTTGGCGTGAATAATCATGCTTCTTGAGGCATACTTATCCAGCTTAATAAGTGATTTTTTCTTTGTATATAATATATATATTATTATTTTTTTCTTTTTATTTATTTTTACTTTATGGCATTTTAGGTCTTTGTTTCCATCCCAAAAATTGTGTTAGTGTGAAGTGCATACTATCTAAGGCAAAAAAAAAAAATTCAAGATAAAATTATCTCTCCAATTTATCTTACTTAACCTATAATTTTAAATAAAATCTATTATTTCGACTAGGTTTAAGATGTCATAATTAAGGCTTCCTTAATTTCTTAGATCATCTTAATTTTCTTAAAAATAGATTAAAATTTTGTCTCTTGTTTCAAAAAAATTTTGTTTTTTGTTTTTGTTTTTGTTTTTTTAAGAAAGAGAAAAATTCCTATACAAAAAGAAGAATTTTTAAAAGTATCCTAAAAGAAGTGTAAAAGAAAGAAAATCTAAAAATTCTACGTTAGTAAATCCTCCCCCACACTTATCTCATGCATTGTCCTCAATGCATCGTGATGTACGTATGCATGAAACAAATAGAGAGGGAAGGAAAAATTAGCTCAAGGTGGTGGTTCCGGTGGTGGTCTGATTGGTCCACGAAATGCGGCCCAATCCAATTTGCGTGGAGTCCAGAGGAACCCACCAGAGACCTCTAAATTACAACCCACTAGAATGATATATATATGTATGATTTTTATTAAGAGTTTTACCCTATCTAATTTTCAAATTTTCAAAATAATTTCAGAGTCAAATCTATCAAGACCCTTGTCCCAAATGGAATGATTGATTTGGACTCAGGAAGTACAGGAAATAATACCGATCAGGAAAAAGACTTAAGTCAAGTAATGGTTCAGGAGTCGAGATTGGTTCAGGAAGTGGGTCCAAATCAAGAAGTTAAAACTCAAGTCCACATTCATTTCCCCATGATGGAATGTGACTTCCTAAGGTTGGTGATTTTAGTTCAAGAATGCAAGGTATGGGAACAAAAACTGACTCTAAAATGTTGCTCAAGTTGGGTAAAAATCTGGAGTCAATATTGATTCAGGAATTTGAACTGGATCACAAATTTGAGGATCAGAGTCACAGTCCTTATTGAGTTCAATTTTATAAAAATGAGAACTTGCCAATTTATCAATGGGACTTTCAAAAGTATGAAATTGGTCAAGTTCAATATGATGATCATAAAAGATTGGTGATTCAATTTCACAATGAACTGGCACTGGATCCAATACTGACTTGGGAAAAGGCCTGAAATCAGATAAAAATGCCTCAGTCAATATTGAATCAGGAAGTGAAATTGAATTACCAAGTGAAAGTTCAGGATCATATTCATGCTCAAGTTCAATTTCAGGAAAAGGATAACTAGCCAAAATGTCAATGGGATTTGAAGTTTGGACAAGTTTAGATGGGTGTGCTGAAATTGAATCTTGATTTTTAAAATGACAAGAGTCCTGGGTCAGATCAATATAGTTTGGGATAGCTGAATTGGTAAAAGGTTGATAAGATAGAGTTTCCTCATTCCTATAAATGCTAACCAATTGACTCAATTGTGTTTCCAACCTATTGATAGACTCGGCAGAAGATTTTTAAAATTTTAGTGCAGACTCTTGCAAGACTTCTATACTCTTTTCTAGATGTGATGTATCTTCAAGTGGTTGTTCTAGAAAAGGAGTGTAGGAATCTTGGTTTCCAAAACAACAAGAGTAATGGGTCAAATTGATAGAGTTAGAGATATTTGAATTGGTCAAAGGTGGAGAGGAGAGAGTTTCTTCATTTTTATAAATGTTGACCAATTTATTTAATTGTGTTTCCAGCCTATCAATAGATTGAAAAGAAGATTTTTGAAATTGTAATGCGCACTCCTGTAAGACTTCTATACTCTTTTCTAGATGTGATGTATCTTCAAGTGGTTGTTTTAGAAAAGGAGTATACGAATCTTGGTTTTGGAAAGATAGTGAAGATTGTGAGTCTAACATGGTTTGAGATTGAAGCTTGGACTCACACAAGAGTTCCTTACTCATTTTCAGGGGCAGATTGTTGTTCATTATGAGGAGATGGAACTGAGTAAGACTCTTGAAAATATTGTGAAATTGGAGAGGCCAACATTTTTTGACGTTGTCGCTCGGCCTCTTGCAAGTTGGATTCTATATTCTTTTCTAACTCGGATTTTTCTTCAATGAGAGGTCCAGAAAAAGGAGTATAGGAAGCGAAATCAAGGAATGAATATTGTGTAAATTGTGGACAAGGCGGACACTGTGGACAAGGAGGTTGAAAATTTAACTCGGGGGAGGTGAATCCCCATTGACTCTGTAAAGAATTGAAATTATTTTGGAAATTATAGTCATAAGATTGTGGGTATGGGTTGTATTGATTCGGATAAGTCCAACCCAGTGTATTTGGTTGGTTCATATTGTGAAAAATCGAGTTGAAATTATCTGAAACAAATGAGGTCGGTGTGAAGTATGGATTCATTTTAGGATTGAAAGAATTGTTATTGTTGAATTTAATTTCACAAACAATCACAAACAAAAAAGAAAAAGCAAACAACAAACAAAAAGAAAAGACAAAATCAAAACCAAGCCTATATTAAGGTTGACCTAGACCTAGATGACTCCTAACTGGTCGATTACCCGGGGGGTTGTTGCTTGCATCCGACCACAAGCTAATTGATTGGGGAAGGGATAGTGTGAAGTATTTGCACAGATATTAAATGAAAGAGAGAAGGTTTAGAGTCAACCTTTGGTGCTTGATCACTCCACAATGTATGTATAATGATTAATGTACTCCTTTCCCAAATCTCCGTAGTAGCATAGGCTATACGAGTTGATTCTCAGGGAGAGCTTGCGATGGAAGCGTTACGGTTCGTTGTGAAGATAGAAAACAAAGATTCTTCTTTGTCTTAAAAGAATAAAAATGAATTAGAAAAAGAAGTAAAAGAATCGGTGGATATGTTCATGATGGAAAATGAAAAGAAATCAAAACAAGATTGGCTTTGGAAAGAAAACTAAAAGAAGGAGAACTTTGTAAAAGACTTTTAGATGAGAAAGGCCATGACTAGCTAACATTACTAACTTGCTAACTTACTAATCTCCGTTATGGTGATGCGTGCCTCATGTTGATTCATCGGCACATGTTTATCTTGCATGTTGGCCTAGTTACTTTCCCACTTGATTGACGGGTGATCATTCTTGGACTTGTCTTGTAGCCTCATAGATGTCATCGGCCTTCAAGATAGACTTTCAATGGTGGAATCAAAAGAGCGACACTCAAGGGATGCTAAGGAAGAAGATACAACATTCATTAATGGAAGTAAAGAAGTTGTACAACAAATAGCATATGGTTGGTGATCCATCTCCATGTTCCATCAAGGCACTTGTTCTAAAGACAAGGCTCTAAATGAGGCACACATGAATCATATGGAGAATTACAACAAGAAATTGCCAAGCATGAAAGTAACCTATCGGGATGAAAAAGACTCAATCAATTCCAAGATGAAAGATTAGCAATCACCCAAGAGTTAGAAGTTAAGCAAGATTAGTTGTTAGCTAGTCATGTAGAAGAATTTAGCTACTAGTCATTACAAGAAAAGAAAAGCAATGCATGAAATAAAAGTGCAAAGAAAGTAAAGCTTGAATTAAAGAAAGCAAGTACATACTAGAAAATGCTCAAGTAGAGAGAAGAGAATGGATTAATCCTTGCTTCACAAGTTGTCACCCCTTGGTTTTCACAAGCTTTCTCTCTCTTACAACTCTCTTTTGCAGAATTTCTAGGGAGGAAGAAGAAGATCTAAAGCACTAAAAAATCCTAGAGAAAATCCTACAAAAATACAAGTTCTATTCTCTATTCTCTTCTCTCTTCATCCACTTCTATCTTCCATCCCTTCTTTGCGTAGACCCTGGTGGTGTATTTATAGGCCTCAGAGAGAAGTATCTGGAACCTGGACAGGTGGCAGAAATCTGGGGCTCAACGGCCCCAGATGTTGGCCCAAGGTTACAATCACCCGTCTTTAGTGTGTTTTGATGATTACAAAACATATTAGTTATTTGTACTAATATTATTTGTTGTTTAAGTGTGTTTCAGGTTTTCTATCTTGTATAGGTGTTTTCTTCCCTAAAGGAAGGTGACTTGGACTCAAGACAACTCAAATTGGGCTCAAGATGCAAAATTGAAGATCAAGTGGAGAAAGCCCCTCTTGAAGCCTTGAAGTCCTTAGAACATTGTAAGAATAGAATGTTAAAGTTTGAGTGTAGGATAATTGGCTCTAGGATTTGCACACACACTTATTCTTTATCTTCTCTATGTTTTAAAAAAGTTCGTTTTTAAGTTTTATGCATTAGTTTATGTATACATGTTTCCAACTTGTTTTATATTGAAAATCTTTGTTTAAAACATGTGTAGACTAATCCTTGCATAATACTTAGTCATATATATTTTTAAAATGTTTTTACAAAAATCCCAACTTCAAATTCAGCCTGCTTTTCCTTATTTCAGGCTGACCGGCCGACCGCCCGGTCGACCGGCGCCTGTGTCAGGACATGCACGGTTTGTGCATGTCTGTCGGTCGACCGACTGTCAGCAGATCCACTCTCGGTTTGTTTGGGTCGACCGCGCGGTCGACCGCCCGAAGGAAACTGTGTTTTCCTCAAAGGAGACGGTCGACCGGACGGTCGACCGGAGCCCAACGGCTCTTTGCCAGCAAGGCGACGGTCGACCGGACCGGTCGACCGCCAAGCCTGCTGCAGCCTAACGGCTCTTTCCTCTTTGGGCAAGTCTGAAAATCTGTTTTTTTTTCTAATTTAACAGAGTTTTAGAGAGTTGTTGGAGGCCTTTTGCAGGTCACATTAGGTGTAAAGAAAAGAGTTTTAACCTATTCTCTCCATATAAATAGAGGGCAATAGGTCTTTGTTATTGATCTAGAAAAATCCTTGGTTTTCATTGTTTTCAAGAGAAAGAGAAAAATTGTTTAAAGCTTTCATTTCCAACTCTTTTAAAGTTTGTTTTTCAGTTGTGTTTGATTGCTAATATCACTCTACAACTGAAGTTTTCTCACCACACTTCATAGAGCCAAAATTCATTTACTCATACTACAGAGAAGTTGTAAAAAGAGTGAGAGTGTTGTAAAAGAGTTTGAGAAAGAGTTTTGTGATCTTGAGGAGATCACTATTGTTCTTGTGATCCTTGTTCTTGTGGAGACAACTCCTAGGTGGAGTTCTTTGTAAGTTGTGAAGCTAAGGGCTTGGGGTCTTCGGTAGACCAAACTTGTAAGGCATCCTCGGTGGATAGTGGAACCCCTTCACGGAGGTGAAGGCGGGGACTAGAGCGGTGGCTCGAACCTCGAAACAAATCATTTGTGTTTGCAATTGCCTTGCGTCATCTTGCTTTACATTTCTCTAGCTTTATATTGTCTACAACTATTTGCTTGAGAACTAACCCTTTACTTGTGCAATATTCTCTTGTTTTTTTTACTTGTGTTGTTGATTGTGTGTATTTCATCATAGCATTTCATTCTTTACTTGTTCGATCATATCTCATACAACACGGTTGCATTGCGCACCTCTAACCCATTTTTAAGGGGAATTGGGAGGAAGGAGTTCAGAACCTCTCACGGGGTATTCGGCTCTTAGTCGTGTTTTGAGAGATCGTTGCATCACTCATTCAATTAAGTTTAAAAAGATCATTAGATTAGCAATTACACCTATTCACCCCCCCTCTAGGTGTATTTCACCAGATCTGCCGCAGATCTGCGGCAACTTGCGGCCGTTTCAAGGCCGTTGGCCAACAACTTTCTGTTGTGAGTTTGTTATGAGTTTGTTATCCACGTGGACCTTCTGGAAGTGTGAGCTGGCGCGTAGAATTCTCCAGATCCTGGGTTCTAACTTGGGCTCTCTTTTGGGCTTTGAATTAATTCCCTTTAATTATTACTAATTAAAGAGATTTTGGGCCTTTTCTTATTTCAGATGTGGACCTGCAAAAAATAGAGAGAAGAACATTAAAAATTATATTTTTATTTGCAATATGCATGGAAATGATGTGGTAAAATATGCAAAATTGTATATCAATCACACCCCCACACTTATTCTTTTGCTCGTCCCGAGCAAAACAAAGAAAAGAAAAACTATACTACCAATTTTATTACACCACTTTCGCAGGTGACGCGATTGCACTGAGCGTGTGCAACAAGCCGTTAAACCTCTAGGTTACCCTAGAGGAGGAGTGTTGTCTCCTGAGGGTTTTCAGCGGATTGCACCCACAAAATCCATAAAAAAAGAAGACAAATGTTAGTGTTTTGAAAATTCATTTTGAAAGAGAGACATGTTTTCGAACTATTTTTGCAAAAATATAAGTGATCTAAGGTCATAAGTCCACCTATAATCATTCTTCCTTAAACTTAGTCTCCATGCAGGATCTTGTCTTCAATTAAGGTAAGAATTCAAAATTGGATTGAATACTTTATCTTTCATAAAACCTAGATAATATGCACATTGTGATAGTGAAGATTTCTGGGATTTCAACTCTAACTATAAAGCCATTTATTATTTATTTATTTATATATATATATATATATTTTTCTTCCCTTAGTTTAGGCTTTCTAGTTCACCCATGTAACGAGCCTATAACCGATGACTCCCAAACCAGTCGGTCTTAGGGCACCAGATGAGAAAACATCCCTAGGGTTTAAGGACTCAAGTGAAAAAGGCCACAAAACTAAGGGGGATTATTCTTTTAATCACCGTTAGGCGTGAATAACCATGCTTCTTGAGGCACAATTATCCAGCTTAATAAGTGATGTTTTATTCACATATATATTTTTTTCTTTTTATATATTTTTTTATTTTTTCTTTATGGCATTTTAGGTCTTTGTTTCCATCCCAAAAATGTGTAAGTGTGAAGTGCATACTATCTAAGGCAAAAAATTCAAGATAAAAATATCTCCCCAATTTTACTTACTTAGCCTATAATTTTAAACAAGATCTATTATTTCAACTAGGTTTAAGATGTCATAATTGAGGTTTCCTTATTTTCTAAGATCATCTTAATTTTCTTAAAAATAGATCCAAACTTTGTCTCTTATTTCAAAAAGTTTTTTTTTTATTTTTTTTTAATTTCTAAAAGAAGTGTAAAAGAAAGAAAATCAAAAAACTCTATGTTAGTAAACCCTCCCCCACACTTATTTCATGCATTGTCCTCAATGCATCATGATATATGTATGCATGAAACAAATAGAGAGGAAAGAAAAATCACCTCAAGGTGGTGGTTCCGGTGGTGGTCTGATTGGTCCATGAAAGGCGGCCCAATCATCTTTGCTTTGGGTTCGGAGGAACCCACCAGAAATATCATGAATATAACCCATTAAAAAGATAAATCCATGAAGGATTTTTATTAAGTATTTAACCCCATCTAATTTCCATTTTCCATAAGTAATTTCGGAGTCAAATTTGTCAACCACCTTGTCCCAGAATGGAGTATGAAATGATAGAACGGTTGACTTGGACTCAGGAAGGACAGGAACTAATACCGACTCAGGAAGGTGACTTAAGTCAAGTGAAGGTTCAGGAGTCGAAATGAGTTCAGGAATTGGGTCCAAGTCAAGAAATTGAAACTCCAGTCCACATGTATTTTCCAACAATGGAATGTGACCTAATATGGGTGATATCTCTTTACTTCCAATATTAAGGAATTCTAGCTCATCGCCATACAATTCTTCAAAACTAAGGTCAACATCCGGAAGTGTACAATCAGTTAACTGACCCTGAGTTGACTCATCCAGACACATGATCTTGTCAGGGAATAGGTCTTCAAAAGTAAAGAGATTGTGAGAATCTAGGTCACATGTCTCATTGAGTTTAATATCGAAAAATGGAGAACTTGCCAATTTGTCAATGGGACTTTCAGAAGTGTATAATTGGTCAAGTTCAATATGATCCTTAAAGATGGGTGATTCAACTTCATTATGAATTGGGCAGGATCCAATGTCAACTCCGGAAAAGATTGAAGTCAGGTAAAGATACCGGAGTCATTATTGAATCAGGAAAAAGAATTGAATCACTAAGTTGGGTTCAGGATCATAATCATTTTCAAGTTCTATTTCAGGAAAAGGAAAACTAGCCAAACTATCAATATCATTTGGAGTTTGGGTAAGTTCAGATGAGCGTGCTGAAATAGAATCTTGATTTCCAAAACTACATGACTCATCGGCTTTAACAGAGTGGCTAGTGACACCAGATCTGGTCAAACGGTGAGAACGTAGAGATTCGACCATCATATCTATGTCACGATTTCTAGCATTTTGAGCATGAGTCATGGCTTCAAGCATCTTTCCATAATTGATGAATTCATTATTTTGATGAAAAGATGAAGTGTTGTCTTGGAAGTGATAGTGAAATTGTGAGTCCATCAGATTTTGGGATTTGTATTTGGACTCACGCATACTCATTTCCAAAATTGATGGTGCTTTATTTTGGACTGGAGGAATTGAGTATGTATCTTGAAAATATTGTGGACTGGGTGGAGAAGGAGGACAAGGTGGTTGGAAATTATGCTCGGGGTAAGTGAATCCCCACTGACTCGGTGAAGAGTTGAAATCATTATGGAAATTATAGTTATTAGATGGGGGGTATGGGTCATATTGATTCGGATAAGACCAATCCGGCACACTAGGTTGGTCAAAGTTATGATATGCCGGGTTGGTAATATCCGAAAATGAAGTCGGTGTGTAATATGGATTATTATTGAAGTTGAAAAAATTGTTATTATAAGCCATATCACACAATGAAATACAAACAAAAAGAAACAAACAATTAAACAAACAAAAAAAAAATTCTAACCTAAGTTAGGGTAGACTTATGACCTAGACGACTCCTAACTGATTAGACCGTCCACGGGAGGTTTAGTGTAGACTTTGACCACAAGCTAATCAGCCAGGTTAGGGCAAGGTTGTTGGGAGGTTTTTCGTTAGAGACGTTCCTTAATTAAATAACCACCAACCTTTGGGCTTTCGGCCCTCAATCCCTTTCCTAGACACTGATTTTGCAAGAGTCAAATTCTAATACTTTTCCCCCTTAGGATAATCTCCTAAGTGAGTCCGAGATGTCCCTAGGGTAAACGTCTATTTTTTTTTTATTAAATTAGGCTTGGGTTAGTGAGTGCTGGGATAGTGGTTTTTGGGCTAAGGAAAGGGTGATGAAATCCCCCACCTTATCTTATTTATGGGTTAGTGCCCTTAAAATTGGATTGTGCAAGTGTACAAGATATATAACTAGGATTCACTCAAAGCATGAAAATCAAACAAGAGATGATTCCTAGTCTACATGCAATGCGAAACGTACCTTGCCTCCAGCACTCTTCAACGGTAAAAGTAAATGAATTGAAAAGACACGTGCCTAAAAATGCAAATGTCTAATCAATTTTTAACGTTTCAACCAATTTTTTACTGTTGTTTATTTAGCAGGAGTATGGTGAAGCATACAGGAAATTAAGTATTGCAGCAGCTGTATTTTACAGAGCCAGAGACCCTGCAAAAAAATTATCAGTAGTCCTCTCCTCCTTGCCGCAAATCTGTGGCAAATGCCGTGGAATTGTGGCAATTCAGAGGGCTTCTGGTTTCTGCTTTCAAGAGCAGAAGCCCAGAGCCACTTATATGTCACTGCAATGCAAATTTTCCTGTTTCTTCAACCTGTAACCTGCAACAGAGAAGAAAATTCGTTTAGTTCTTCACTTTAAACCAAAAACCGTTGCTCTCCCCGGCAACGGCGCCAAAAATTTGATTGAAGGAAAAGATAGTGTGAAGTATTTGCACAGATATTAAATGAAAGAGAGAAGGTTTAGATTCAACCTTTGGTGCTTGATCACTCCACAATGTATGTATAATGATTAATGTACTCCTTTCCCAACTCTCCATAGTAGCATAGGCTATACGAGTCGATTCTCAGGGAGAGCTTGCGATGGAAGCGTTACGGTTCGTTGTGAAGATAGAAAACAAAGATTCTTCTTTGTCTTAAAAGAATAAAAATGAATTGGAAAAAGAAGTAAAAGAATCGGTGGATATGTTCATGATGGAAAATGAAAAGAAATCAAAACAAGATTGGCTTTGGAAAGAAAACTAAAAGAAGGAGAACTTTGTAAAAGACTTTTAGATGAGAAAGGCCATGACTAGCTAACATTACTAACTTGCTAACTTACTAATCTCCGTTATGGTGATGCGTACCTCATGTTGATTCATCAGCACATGTTTATCTTGCATGTTGGCCTAGTTACTTTCCCACTTGATTGACGGGTGATCATTCTTGGACTTGTCTTGTAGCCTCATAGATGTCATCGGCCTTCAAGATAGACTTTCAATGGTGGAATCAAAAGAGCGACACTCAAGGGATGCTAAGGAAGAAGATACAACATTCATTAATAGAAGTAAAGAAGTTGTACAACAAATAGCATATGGTTGGTGATCCATCTCCATGTTCCATCAAGGCACTTGTTCTAAAGACAAGGCTCTAAATGAGGCACACATGAATCATATGGAGAATTACAACAAGAAATTGCCAAGCATGAAAATAACCCATCGGGGATGAAAAAGACTCAATCAATTGCAAGATGAAAGATTAGCAATCACCCAAGAGTTAGAAGTTAAGCAAGATTAGTTGTTAGCTAGTCATGTAGAAGAATTTAGCTACTAGCCATTACAAAAAAGAAAGCAATGCATGAAATAAAAGTGCAAAGAAAGTAAAGCTTGAATTAAAGAAAGCAAGTACATACTAGAAAATGCTCAAGTAGAGAGAAGAGAATGGATTAATCCTTGCTTCACAAGTTGTCACCCCTTGGTTTACACAAGCTTTCTCTCTCTTACAACTCTCTTTTGCAGAATTTCTAGGGAGGAAGAAGAAGATCTAAAGCACTAAAAAATCCTAGAGAAAATCCTACAAAATACAAGTTCTATTCTCTATTCTCTTCTCTCTTCATCCACTTCTATCTTCCATCCCTTCTTTGCGTAGGCCCTGGTGGTGTATTTATAGGCCTCAGAGAGAAGTATCTGGAACCTGGACAGGTGGCAGAAATCTGGGGCTCAACGGCCCCAGATCTGCCGCAACTTGCGGCCGTTTCAAGGCCGTTGGCCAACAACTTTCTGTTGTGAGTTTGTTATCCACGTGGACCTTCTGGAAGTGTGAGCTGGCGCGTAGAATTCTCCAGATCATGGGTTCTAACTTGGGATCTCTTTTGGGCTTTGAATTAATTCCCTTTAATTATTACTAATTAAAGAGATTTTGGGCCTTTTCTTATTTCAGATGTGGACCTGCAAAAATAGAGAGAAGAACATTAAAAATCATATTTTTATTTGCAATATGCATGGAAATGATGTGGTAAAATATGCAAAATTGTATATCAATCACTAATCGGCCAGGTAAGGGCAAAATACGGTGGGAGGTATCCGTGCGTAAGCAACGGGCCTTAATTACGCCAAACCACGGTATCTTCGAGGCGTAACCTCTTAATCCTCAACCTTAGACACCGATTTCACAAGAGTAAGATTCAAAATAAGTTCCACCCTCGGTCAATCTCTTAATGAGTCCGAGATGTCCCTAGGAGCCAACATCTATCAATTTTTATTAGAGCTTGGGTTGTGTGAGTGGGGAGGTGATTTTTGGGCTAAGGAAGGATGATGAAACCCACCTTATCTTGTATTGGGTTATGCCCTTAAGTCTAATTCGTGCAAGTGTGCAATATAGAAAAGAATATAACACAAAGCGATAAATCACCCACGTGTTTGTCCTATGCTATATGCAATGCCATATGTACACCTCAATCTAGATCACAACAACAGAATGAAATACAGTATATTGAAATTGAATTGACACGTGCCTAAATGCAAATGTCTAAATCGTTTTAAAAGCGTCCAAATACCATATTTTAGTTCTTTAGTTTATTGTGGTGTTTAGGCAATTAAAGCAGGAAGTAATAGTACAGATCCACTAGCTATTACAATTAACACATCCAGCACAACAAAATACACAATGGTTACAAAATAGCCGCGTTGGCGCGACAAATGTCACGTTTGCGCGACTTTTCTTTAGAAGCTGGGTCCCTGCTTTCTAGAACAGGGAGATGCAAAGCTAATGTTTGTTATGCAATGTTAAGCTCCTGTAAAGATTATCCTGCACACCAAAATAGAGAAGAAAATGTTAACAAAAACGTGAAATCAAAACCATTCCCGTCCCTGGCAACGGCGCCAAAAATTTGATCGGGACGGAACTAGCACTCAAAAATCGTGTGTTTTATGAAATCAGTGAAAAACTCGTATGTGTTAATGTTCCCTCGATACTTCCGTTATAGCATTGGCTCAACGGATAGAATCCACAGGGACAGGAGGCGATAGAAGCATTAACAGTTCTTATTCACGTGTTATCTTAACAGTTATTCTTTGTTTAAAGAATTAGAAAAAGAAAAGAAAAGACAATCAAGCATGTGGTAGGTGGAGAAGGCGATGAAAGCAATGTGAAAATAGAAGAGAAGTGGTTTGAAAAATAAAAAAAATGGAACAAAGGTGAACTAAGAAAATGGTGAAAACAACAATGGGAAAATGATAAAGATTTTGGAAATGATTTTTAAAGCAAAGTAAAAAAGCGAGAAGAAAACTATGAAAGAAAATCATGGCTACTAACTACTAATTGCTCCACTAACCATGCTAACCTCTTAGTGATAGTTGCCTCACATGGATCCTTGGCCATCACTAATCCTTGGCTTCAAGAGACGATACAGAGCATGGCCCATAAGATTGATCTTCTACATTCAAACAACACATCCATACCACTAACAAGTTGCAAGCTACTTATTAATCATCAAAGCCGGTTAAAGGTGAGCATGAAATAAAGAAGACATTACAAGTTAGCAAGTTAGTGGGTTAGGTGTTAGAAATGTTAGAATGTTAGAATCCATCATCATGAGCCATCAATGGCTCTTGCAAGAGCAAGGCCTTGTGAGGCTACTAGATTCATGTGGATTATCAAGTAAGTGGTTTGATGGTTAGTAGTTAGTAGTTAGATTGCCATGAGAAGAAAAGTTAGCTAAGTATCATGTAGAAGATGGAGAAGATTACAATGGAGAAGAAAGGAGGCACCTTTACATAGATTGTCACCATCTTTTACATCAATCCTTCTCTATCTCTCTCTGAATCTCTCAGCCCTACTATAAGATCTAAAAACGAAATAAAAATACAAAATATAAGAAATGAAGAACATCTACCCTACACTACACTAAAACATAGAAACCCTAGCCTAAAATCAAAAACTGCTTTGTTTCAGGTCTCTACAGGGTTTTTATAGGCGCAGGAGGTTCTAGAAGATGAGACGGGGCCACGCGTCGAAGATCGACGCGTGGCCCCACCACATTGCCGCGAATCCGCGGATATTGCCGCGGATCCGCGGCAATACCAGGGACCTAGGTCCCTGGTTTTGGTGCAGGAATGCGCGGCACTTCGGGGGCCTTCTTGGTATATTCGGTTTCGGTATATTCGTTTGAATCTTTGTCTAACATGCGCAAAAGTCTAAATTCAATGCATCTTCTAGAAGTTCTCTTACTTGGCCTCCAAGTAATGCGGATTTAATTATCCAAAACTGGGTTTAATTAAGCTCTTATTACTCCTTTGCCCTTAAACTCTTGATTTACCTGCAATAGAGACCAAAACATGGTTTAGACCGACATTTTATTCATAAATCGGTAGGAAAATGCGATATAATAATGCAGAATTATAGACTAATCACTCAGCTCTCGAGTTTCCTTTTTATAACTTGTGAGCACCTTTTTTACTGTTCTACTTGTATATCTCCTTGTATTCTTACTTTAGCGCCTCCGGATGATGTAATATGCTTGTAATATTATGTCACATCCTATGATAACTTTGTAATTGTGTTCTTATGTTGGAATGTATAATACACAACATACTTTCATACTCTGATTACTGCCAATACTGATGCTTAGCGCATATGTATGAGGGTATTTTCTCCTACGTATATACATCATAGAAACATCTCTGCACCCGCAGGATCGGGGTGCTACACATACTCAAAGAGAACGCGACTCTTGTTGATAAAGACACGACTATCGTGCTTTGTCTTCTCTGGGCATGGACCTCAAATGAAGACGCGACTGTCGTATTAGACACGATCTTCATTTGATGTTGAGATGCAACTCTGAATTGATGTTGAGACGCGACTCTAGCAGCTGCATTTGAAACGTGAAGATCGTGCTCGAAGCTTCTGGACGCGAATATCACTTGTAAGTGAACGACGCGTCGGACACATGTCTCATTCAGATTGAGTCGAGATTCACATCATGAATCTAGGCCATTGAATAGCCTATAGACAATAGACTGTCTCACTAGTTGATTGGTCAGCTATATTGTATATATATATTTATTGTCTAATAAATCATGTATTTAGTCTTATTTTTGTTTAATAAAAGCAGGCCCATTACCAAGAGAGGGAAGAGAAAATGATCCCAAAGCCCACCCAAATTTTGATTTAATTCAGAATTAAATTCAAATCAAGGATCAGGGCAAATCAGGGCAGATCAAAGTTGATAAAACCTGTTAAACAAGCGGTTTAAAACAGATCTCTACAAATCAAGTGGTTAAAGCTGAAAATCAAAAGAAGAATCATAAAAATCATAAGATCAAACGATATATCTTTTCGGATAAACGGACGATCAAGCGGGGAGTAGAAAATTTTTGCATAGGTTTATCCTAGGTTTTTCTTTCTCTTTTAATGTAATTTTTTATTTTCTTTATGTAACTGAGAGGAGAGAAGAATTTCATGGAGGAATGCGAAAGGCGTTTGTACTGAGAGTGACACCGGTGTAAGTATTCATCTTTTCTTTCATTGTTATTTAATCGAATCAAAGTTACTTTTTTTTCTTTATTTTTGTTTTCTTTCAGTTTCTCTTTTGATTTTTGATGAGTATCTAAGTGAATCTAATTACATCGATATAGCCTTATTGTGTGTTTGCCACCGATATTTTATAATGATGATCTCCTCCTCATATTCTGTATCATTTGATTCTTGTTCGTCTTGATGATGTAATACGAATGGGGACTGAGCTCGATCTTATGGATTATGCATTGATCGACTCCAAAGTAAGGTAAACGTGCCAACGATCCATGGTAAGTCATCAACTAAAGAAGGAAAGTATTTCTTTTAGGTTTTCTTTCTTTTAACTTTTAGTTTAGATAACCAACATCCATGGTAAGTCATCATCTCTTTTATACACTCTTTTTAATTTTCTTTTATAATTTCATTTTCTATTTTCTCCATCTTCTCAATCAACCACTTTCTTCTTAACTTAACTATAACTCCTTTTTTCATTTTCTTTTAAAGAACAAGAGAAGAACTTTAACCATTTTCAAATAACTTAAAAGAAGACTTACTAAAAGCTTCCATCGCTAGTCCTTCCCTGTCGATCACGACCCACATAGCCACTCGCTATAGTGGTAGTATTGAGTACCTTGCACTACTAATTATCAAGTTTTGAAATTTTGTATTTTTTGTGCAGGTTAAAACTCAATCAAATTTTGGCGCCATTGCCGGGGAGGGATGGTAAGTAACTCTTTTTTGCTTACTTTATTGATTAACTTTCTTATTTGTTCTTGTGAATAGGTTTTACAACAAGAAATTTTTTACTGAAGTGAACATATAAGTGGCCCTAGCCTCTGCTCAAGAAAACAGAGCCCAGAAACCCTCATATTTGCTATATTCCCATGGCAATCTAAGTGAACTACTAACCTGTATTTTTTGCAGGTTGGCTAAATAACAAAGTTTAATAGTTATTTATTTTCTTATTTGACTCACTGTACATAAATTTCTAATTCAATATTAAAAGGTTGGTTGTAAATGCTAAAAATGGTTTAGACTTTGCATTTAGGCACGTGTCTATTTCGCTACATTTTATATTTTACTGTTGAAAAGTGCTGGAGCCAAGGTATGTGTGCATAGCATTTAGTATAAGGTTCATTCTTGTATGAAATATTGCTTGAGTGTTACTTTTTCTATATACTTGTACACTACACTAAACAGAATTAAGGGCTTGCCCTATAAACAAGATAAGGTAGGAAAGTCATTACCCTCTCTTAGCCCACAAACAATCTCCATACTCACTAACCCAAGACTAACTAAAACTGAGTAGACGTTGGCCCTAGGGACATCTCGGACTCAAATAGGAGACTGACCTAAGGGGAAAATTGATTAGAATTTGACTTTTGCCAAATCAGTGTCAAAGGTTGGGGATTGATGAGGCAAAACCTCGAAGAACAGTGATTTAGCATAATTAGGCCCGCTGCTTAGGCACATATACCTCCCATTGATCTTACCCCTACCTGGCCAATTAACTTATGGTCAGAATCTGAAATATACCCCTCGTGGAGAGTCTAACCAGTTAGGAGTCGTCTAGGTTTAAGATCTACCATAACTTAGGTTAGATTTTTTTCTTTTCATTTGTTTGTTTATTTGTTTGTTTTTCTTTGTTTGTTTTTGACATTTCTTGTGTGATATGGCTTATAACAATAATTTTTCTAATTTTAATGGTAATCCATATTACACCTCGACCTCTTTTGACTCAGATATTACTAACCTGACATATCATAACTTTAACCAACCTAGTGTACCGGATTGGTCTTATTCGAATCAATATATGTCCTAGTCCCAATACGATGAAAAAGATTAGAATAATCATCACTACTCTTCACAGAGTCAATGGGGATACAACTCCTGCGAGTCATATTGTCAACCACCATTCCAACATTCAGCCTATGATTTTCCTAGTAATGATCAACCAATGAAAGAAAAATCTGATATTATGAAAAGTATAGAAGCCATGATTGAGTCCCAAGAACAAAAGTTGAAAATGATGGACTCACAAGTCCTACAATACTTCCAAATCTAAGATCCTTACTCCATGTTTCAAGTCCTACAACAAGAAGAAGAACCTATGAACTCAAATAGGAGTATAAAAAAATCTAATTCAGTCCGAAAATAATTTTTTCCAATCTATCAATAGGCTAGAAGCACAAATGGGTTGTTATATCAATATAGTGAAAGATGGGAATGAGGAAACTCTACCTAATACATATTCGACCATTCTCGATTACCCTAACCATATTAATAGGAACGAAAAATCTTGGTGTCTTGGAAACTTTGATCAAGACTCAATTTCATCACAAAATTTGAACTTGACCAATTCCAAACCTTGAACAAATTGGCAAGTTTTTCATTCAATTAGATTGAATTTGAATGTGAATGTGACTCTAATCCTCAACCTCATGATTCAATTTCCAATTTGACTTTATGTTAACTCCGATTTCATTACCTAATTTGGACCAATTTCTAAAGCCAACATTATTCTCATACCCATAGATCTAGAAATTGAATCACCAAATTTAGATAGTCACATTCCATTGATGGGAAAGAATGTGAATTTCAATTATTTGATTTAGACTCAACTCTTGAACCAAAACTGATCTCGAACCCAAAGTTGATTTTACTGAGTTAGTAATAGTTCCTGAACCTATCACTCTTGAGTCCAAGTTAATTATTTCACCAAGTTACATTCTTTTCTTAGACATAGGTATTGACCATAATGACTCAGTGATGATTTTTCAAGACTGGTCAAGTAATGGGAATAAGTTTCATGATAGGATCTTTCATAATCCTATTCATATTGGGGATTGTAATTATGTACTTAGAGGTCAAAAAATGTGGGTTCAGTGAACCACTATGTTATCTTGATTGGGTAGCAACGCTTGACCCAATCTGACCACCATTGGAACCACCACCTTAAGGTAATATTTTCCTTCTCTTTGTTCTTTTTCATGCATCTATGAATTCAGTAATAGATTAAGGACAATGCATGAGATAGGTGTGGGTGAGGGTTCTAACATAACATAGGTTTTCTTTTTAATTAAAACAAAAAGATTTAACATTTTCCTTCTTTAAAAAAAATATTTTGAAAAGAGACCAATATTTTGACATATTTTTTGTAAGAAATTAAGTTAATTTTAAGGAATAGGAGAATCATAATTAGGATTTCTTATACTTGGTCAAAATAAGATTAATTGTTTGATTTCTAGAGTTAGGAAGAAAATTTGAAAAAGTAATTTAGTCTTGATTTTTACCTTAGTGAAATATGCATGCTTTATACACTTACACACTTAGGGTTCAAAAACAAAGATTCTTATGCCTTAAATATAAAAAAAAGAAAATATATATATATATATATATATATACTTATATCAAAAATCCTCTGATTAAGCTTGGTATTTGTGCCTCATAAAGTATGAGTATTCACGCTTAAAAGTTATCCATATAATTAAATTCTTAGTTTTTTGGCCTTGTCTGCTCGAGTCCTTAAGTCCTTGGGGTGTTTTGTCACCCGGTGCCCTAAGACTATCCAGTTTAGGAGTCACCAATTAAAGGCTCATTATATTGGCAGATTAGAAAGCCTAATAAAACTAAGGAATACTACCACCAAAAAAAAATAAATAAACAAATAAGGCATAAGAGTTAGAGTTAAAGAACCCTTAGTCAAAATTTCACGGTCACGAAGGTGCATATGACTTATGGTAAAGTAATAGACTAGATGAGAAATACAATTTGACTTCTTACTTTGATTGATAACAAGTTTTTGAATAAAGTCTAAGTTTAGGAATAAAAAATTCAGTTTTCCTATAACTTATAAATTACTTGAACTCTTACAATAATGAAAATACACCTAGAGGGGGATGAATAGGTGTACTAAGCTAATCTAATGATGAATGATGCGGAATTAAAAAATTGTTTATGCAAATGAAAACTATTAAGCTAAATACATAAAGTATAACACAAGAGTGTAGCCGAATTTTCGGTGAAGGGCTCTGGGCTATCTCCTCAAGATTCCTCTAGATTAAGAGTTGAGGTGCCACTATGGCTCCCTTGGTTGAATACAAGTGTGAGTAAACAATTTCAAGCATATATCAATTAAGCACAAGTATATCAAGCATACAAAGAGATAAATAATATAAGAATACAAGATAAATAAACACAAGTGAGAGAGATATAAGCAATCGCAAACACGGGAAAATTGTTTGGAGGTTCGAGCACCCTTGCTCTATGTCCCGCCCTTAAACACTATGAAGGATTTCCACTAAAATCGATCCCGCAAGATCACTCATTGCCGCAACACTTACAACGAGTTCTCACTAGAACTCTTGGACTCACTAGTCCCTCTCTTATTCCTACAAGAACAACATACGCAAGCACACTAGCTTGCAGAGGCCGCACCTCTTACAACTCATCCAACCACACGTCAGAACACTTGGTGATCACTTCACTTGATCACCACAAAACTCTCTTTACCGAGGTCACAACCTCTACAACTCCTCACAATACAAGAATGAAATCCTGTGATCACTTCTCTTGATCACAAAAATAACTCTCACAACAAAGATTCCTAGAGGATTGATATAGAAATGGAAAGCTCAAGTTGGTGTGAGAAAAACAAGATAGACTTGTGGTGAAAAGCTCAAGAAATCTCTTCTGAAAACATTCTTGAAAACTCTCCTTTTGATATGGAAATATTAGTCCTAAAGCAAGTGGAGAAAAAGCCTAAGAGAGGTAGAAAAAACTGGCTTTAAAACATTCTTAAAATCTTATAGAAAACAGGCCAAGGGAACCCCATTTTATAGGGGATCAAAAACTAGCCGTTGGGAGTCAATTCAGCAGAAAGGTCTGCTGTCGGTCGGCCAGTCAACCGGCCAACGGTCAAAAATATAACCCTTAGGGCTACCGATCGACCGCCCGGTCGACCGCACCCAACACTTGAACTGTTAGTCGACCGCCTGGTCGACCGAGTCCAGATCCAGAGAGCAAAGCTCTCTGGCCTGTCGACCGCCCGGTCGACCGAGGCCAGAGCCAGAGAGTTAACTCTATGGATCGATCGACCGCCCGGTCGACCGGCCCTCAAGCCATATAAACTTGTTTTGATGAACTCTAATCATGAAACACAAAGATATATACTTTAAAGCTCAAAACCAAAACGGTATTTTCTAAAATCAATACTATTTTATGAAAATACGTATAAATTTTTTTTGTGTGTGTATGAGCTTGAGCAATTCACAACTAATGTATCCTTTACATTTTATCTAAAAATAAATCTTTAACACTTACACACATGATACAAGTCTTCACGAAAATCTTTTATTGAAAATCTTCTTCTTAACCTTGACTTGATCCAAATCTTGATCCAATGAGCTAGACTCCTCTTGAGTACTTGATATGATCTTGATGCGCGAGCTCTTGAATTAACACGTGTTAGCTTCAAAACTTGACTTCGAATATATTGTTGAAGCTAACACCGACTAAGATCTTGATTAAATATCTGAAACTAAATTGACACAAGATCATTAGTACTATAACTACATGAGTTAATCATCATCAAAACTAGAGTGATGAGCCTTTGGGCCAACAATCTCCCCCTTTTTGATGATGACAAAACTCATGGAGTTATATATGCATGGATTAAAGTTAAGCTTCATAAAAGCTCCCCCTTAACTCATGCATAGCAATAAACAATAAAGATATTCAATAAAGTGTATAAACTAAATACAAACATATATGCATAAATACTAAATATTAAGCATGCATATAAAACTCACTAAATTCTTCTCCCCTTTTTTGTCAATTCATCAACAAAGGGTGAGAACAATTAAATAATCAAGATGTATATGCGATATACATTCATGAAGAGAAGAGATGTTAAGTTAGCTCCCCCTACTTACATGTATTACATGGAGAAGGGATGACTAGACCCTAACCTATATAAAGCATAAGTACAATGTATAAACAGAGATGTTAAGCTCACCCTACAAAGTGTGCCACATAAATAAGAGAGATCAAGCTCCTCAATATGAGATACACTCAACATGAATCTATATATAGAGAAGATGTTAAGCTCCCCTTGCATAGAGTAAATACATATCAACAAATTTTAAAACAAAATTTTTGATAATACTAAAAACAAAATTTTGAAATTTCTTAAGTCAACAAAACATATTTTGATACCATTGAAATCAAATAGTAGTTGACAAAAATAAATGTTGATATGACTTGAAAAAAAATATTTTAGATACCAATAGTAGATTTTGATATCAATTGAAGGTAAAACATGAAGTACATTTTGATATTTATGGTATTTATTTGGTATCAAAATGAAATACAAATTGAAATGATTAGCAGTTGAAACACCAATTGAAATCAATGTATAAGCTTGTAAAGATACTAATTAACATTTAGAATAAAATCAAGTTTAACATAAACATAATTTGTACTTAAAAAATGTAAAGATATTATAAAACAAGTACAATCAAATCATATATATGTATATATGGAAATACCAATAGAAATTGATACTAATTGAAATTTAAAGCATACATATATAAGAGACACATATGAGTATACAAAAAATAAAATAATATGAAGATCATATGTATAACTCATACCTACCACCCTATTTATGCACAAGTTTGAAAGATATTCAATAAGGGTTTACAAGGCATGGTCGCTCTTCCAACCGCCCTTAAGTTGGTAGGGTTTTCAAAATTAAGAGTTTGAAAATAATTTAACATGTTTAAAACTCTATCAATTGAAGAATACAAAACTAGTTTAAAATAATTATTAAAATAACTAGTTAAAGATCCTTCAAAGCATAAAACCAAATTATATATCTTATGAAGCATGCGTTTTACACAAAATTGACACTCGAAGTCTATAAAGCTCATAAGTGCTCATGAAAACAAAGTCATGAGTAAATAAAAGAAATGTGAGTGCACAATAATTATGTGAATATCATATTCATGAAAATAAGCAATAAAGCTCAGAACATCAAAACATATGAAAATCATAAAAATTTATTTTTCATTAAAATTAAATAAACTTCAAAGTATATGTATGTTCTATCGAAACTAAAAATATACATACATATCCCAAACACACACGAGTTCATAATAGAATTTTACATGAAGGCAAGTGACTCAAGGGTATACATGTATATTTATTAGTTTTAGACAAAAATAACATATACATGAAGCTAAACATATACAAAAATAGGGAAAACAAGTGTAAATGAAAGAATCATCAAAACTAGGTTATACATGTACATGTAATGAGTACAAATGAGTAATGAAGTACAAACATATAATAATCAAGTGTAACTCACTATTTGTACAAGTATTAACACAAGTTTTAACGAAAACTACATCTAACAATTAATTACTACATGAAGTACAAAACATGATCAATTAACATAATGGGCATTGAAACCAAAACATGCTAAAATATTTATAGAAAGCATGTAAATAAAATGGGAGTTAGAGACAGCTACCAAAATCAATTAACCAATCTCTAGGTCTCTAAACCATGGTGGTCCTCCCACCAAACATCCTTGAAGGTGATGCATCCAATGTATTGTCCATCAAGCCCAAACGCATCCACCATCAAGGCACCATCCCTCTCACGTCATGTGAGAGCCCATGCCTACATCAAACACAGGAGGTGGGGATTTTGGTACCCATTTCTTTTTGGGTCCACGGGGGTTAGCATCATAAGGAACCCAAATATTTTTATTTGTAAAATTTTCATGATTTATCTTATCAAAATAAAATTTTGCTAAATGGCTTTTTCGGCCGCAATGTGTACATGTGTACACTCTAGCATGCATATAAGTGGTGTGAGAGTGAGTGATCAGGGGAAAATCGCGCATAAAAGTGTATGTTTTAAAATCAAGATTTAAAGAGTGTGTGCTTTGGCTTTCTCGATACTTCCATTATAGTATGAGGCTAAAACGAGTCGAATCTACAGGGAAGGGAGGCGATAGAAGCTTTATCGGTTGATTCACGTGTGTGTTTAAAGTTCTTCAATGTTTGAAAGAATCAAAAGAAAAGAAAATAAAGAATGAAAAGAGAGGTACGGTGAAACACGAAGAAGTGGGAACATAGAAGATAAAATATTTGTGGTTTTTGAAAGTATTTCTAAAACAAAGTAAAAAGATAAAGAAAACTCATAACTACTAACTACTAATGACTCCACTAACATGCTAACCTCTTAGTGATAGTTGCCTCACATGTATCATTTGCCATCACTAGTCCTTGGTTTAAGAGCTTTACAAAGCATGGCTCATATGTTAACTTCACATCCAAATTCAACCAACAAGTGCAAGCTACACTTAAATCATCAAAACCCAATAAGAGCAAGCATGAAATAAAGTAATGTTAGCTTGCTAGAGATTTAGATGTTATAGTGTATGAATCCATCATCATGAGCCATCAATGGCTCTTGTAAGAGCAAGGCCAAGTAGAGGCTATTAGATTCATGTGGATTATCAACTAAGAAGTTAGACTAGTTAGTTGTTAGTAGTTAATTACCATGAGAGGAAAATTAGCTACACATGTAAGAGGAATTAGAGAGAAGAAAATAAGGATAAGTTAAGAAAGCACCTTTCATAAATTGTCACCTTCTATTACAAGCACTCTTACTTCCCAACATGTACCATTCTCTCTCCCTATTGCAAGATCTACAAGAAATGAAAAATACAAAAGAGGAAGAAGAAGAACACTAACCTAAATTACCCTAAACTACAAAATGGAGATGAAAACTACCCTAAACTCTACATATCTTGCTGAAGGAGAACCCCAGGGGTATTTATAAGCACTAGGGGAAAGGGGGGCCAGGGGACAAACCCTGGCCCAAAGTACAGGCACGGCCGTTCCCGTAAGGCCGCAGAAATGCAGCCTAGGCTGCGTTTCCGCAGCTCTTCTAGAGTCGCGCGCGTGGCGCTTCGGGCTGTGCGCTGTCCCGTTTGTCCCCTGTTGTTGCAGGTCTCGGTTTCTGGAAATTGGCCCCCGTTTTTTATAAAACAGCCTTCCAAAGTCAATGGCTATAGGCTTTTAATCACCAATTAAATGGTGATTTAGGGTCTTCTTCTTCATTGCACACCATGAACCTAGAAACATGCAAGAGAGGTATTTATTAGCAGAATTTAATATTAAATAAATGTGTAGATATGGTGTAAAATATGCAGTTTTAGAGACTAATCACACCTCCTCAGTTATCTTTTACTCGTCCCGAGCAAAACAAAAACTAAGAAAATTATTACACCACTTTCGCAGGTGACGCGATTGCACTGAGCATGTACAACAAACCGTTAAACCTCTAGGTTTCCCATAGAGGAGGAGTTTATCTCCCGAGGGTTTTCAGCGGATTACACGCACAAAATCCATAAAAAAAAGAAATCAAATGTTAGTATTTTAAAAATACATTTTGAAATAGAGAAAAGTATTGAAGTATTTTTGCGAAAATATAAGTGATCCAAGGTCAGAGGTTAACCAGAAATTGTTCTTCCTTAAACTAAGTCGAAATGCAAAATCTTGTTATAAATTAAATGTAAGAATTTAAAATTGAATTGATTCTTTGATCTTTCATAGAACTCTTAGAAAAATATGCACTTTGTGAACTGTGAAGTTTTTTGGGATATTGACTCAAACTTTCATGCCATTTATTTATATTATCATATATTTATATTATTTTTTTCTTCTTTTTTCCTTTTTCTTTCCCTTAGTTTTCTTAGGCTTTCTTATTTACTCGGGTAGTGAGGCTTTAGCCGGTGACTCCCAAACAATATGATCTTAGGGCACCATATGAGAAAACATCCCTCGGACTTAAGGATTCGAGTAAACAAGGCCACAAAATTAAAGGAAATTATTTTATTTTTGTCCACCATTTTAAGTATGAATAATCATGCTTCCTGAGGCGTAATTACTCAAACTTCAATAAGTGATTTCTATTATCATCATTTTTATTTTATTTTTTATGGCTTTATCAGCCTTTGTTTCAATCCCAAAAATTGTGCACGTGTGGAGTGCATAAATCTAAGGCAAAATATTCAAGATCAAATTATCTTTCCAATCTTACTTCCTTATCCTAAAATTTAAACAAGATCTATTATTTTAACTTTGTTTAAAAATTCATATTTTAGGTCTTCCAAATTCCTAAGATAATCTTAATTTTCTTTAAAATAAATCAAAACTCTTTACCTTGTTTCAAAAAGTTTTGTAAAAAGAAAAGAAAAGAGTTTCTATAAATTTTTTAATTAAAAGAAGTGTAAAAGAAAGAAAATGTAAAACTAACTATGTTATTAAACCCTTCCCCACACTTATCTCATGCATTGTCCTCAATGCATCGTGAATGTGTATATACATGAAATAATGGGTAAAGAAGGAAAATTACCTCGTGGTGGTGGCTCCGTGATGGTCTGACTGGGCCAAGCGTTGCTGCCCAATCAAGATAATGTGGATCTTGAAGAAACCCACCAATAACCTCTCTAATACGACCCGCAAAAGAATGATTGAATGAATGGTCTTATTGAATAAATTATCCACATCTAATTTTCAATTTTTAAAAATAATTACTGAGTCATTTACTTTAACATTCTTGTCCAACAATGAGTGTGACTTTGAAAGATGATTGATTTGGACTCAAATGGAATAGGAGTAAAAATCGATACCGACTTGATAATTTGACTCAGATCAAGTCGAGAGTCAATAATGAGACTTGAAATTGGTTCAAAAATAGGGTCCAAACTAAAGATTGATGTTCACACACTTTCCCCAACAATGAAGTGTGATCATAAGATATTGGTGATTCTAATTCACGGTGTAATGGTACAGGATTCAATGTTGACTCCGGAATAGAGAAAAAATTTGGTAAAGATTCAGGGGTCATTATTGAATCAAAAAGTGAAATGGAATTACTCACATGAGCTTCAAGATCACATTCAGGTTCAAGTCTAATTTCAGAAAAAGGATAACTTGCTAAAATGTCAAGGTGGTTCTCAAAATTTTGGGCAAGTTCAAAAGGATGTAAGGAAATTGAATCTTGATTTTCGTCCACAGAAGGAATGTGAATGGGTGAAATGAATGATTTAAGTTCAAAAATTATGGGAATCAAAACTGGCTCAAGAACGTTACTTAGTTCAACTAACACTACAGGAGTCGATATTGATTCAAGGATTGGACTCGAATCGCTAATTTGAAGCTCAGGTTCACATTCATCTTCAAGTTCAATTTCAGGAAATGGATAACTTGCCAAACTATCAAGAGGTTGATGTTAGTGAAGTTCAGGTTGGTATGATAAATTGAAGCTAGATTTCCAAAATGACATTATTCGTGAGTCGTAGGAATATTTGGTTGACATTGTAGATCAATCATATTTTGCATTATGCGCTCGGTCTCTTGCACGAATTTCATAGTTTTTTCCCATAATGATTTTCCTTTGAGTCATTCTAGAAAAGAACTACATGAATTTTAGAAATTTGGTGGACATGATGAGGATACCATTTTTTCAAAATATTTTTGGGCCTCTATCACTTCTTTCAAACTCCTTTCCAATGATGATTTTTCTTCAATTGGTGGTTCAGGAAAAGGAGTATATGAATCAAAATCAGGGAGCGAATATTGTGAAAATTGTGGACAAGATGGTTGAAAATTAGACTGGGGGTAGGTGAATCCCCATGAACTCTATGGAGAGTGGAAGTTATTTTGAAAATTATAGTCATATGATTAGGGATATGGGTCATATTGAGTCGGATAATTCCAACTCGGCATATATGGTTGGTTCATGTTGTATATAGCCGGGTCGGAGTCATCCGAGTCAAATGAGGTCAGAGTGAAATATGGATTCATATTATTATTGAAAGAATTGTCGTTGTAAAAATCCATTTCACAATTTACAAAAAATAAAACAAACAAATAAACAAACAAACAAATAAAGAAAAAGAAAAAGAAAACAAGCCTATACTAAGGTTGACTTAGACCTAGACGACTCCTAACGGTTACTGTCCATGGGGGGGACATTGTCAGAATCTGATCACGAGTTAATCGGCCAGGTAGGGGCAAGATCAGTAGAGGTATCCATGCCGGAGCAATAGGCCTAATTATGCCACACCACTGTTCTTTGAGGTTCCGCCTCTCAATCCCCAACCTTAGACACCGATATGACAAGAATCAACTTCTAACAACTTTTCCTTTAAGTCAATCTCCTAAATGAGTCCGA